>LOJH01049447.1:5796-18653 GCA_001685095.1 Ellobius talpinus
GTCACAACGCTGACCTCTAGCAGGTTTCTGGGCTCCCAGAGGTCCAGCCCTAAGCCACTAGTCACATGCTGTTTACAGAGCATATTTGCACAGCAGAACCATACTTCTCAGGTCCCGTCTTCCCTCCCTTTTGGGCTGTATCTGGAGTTCTCTATCTTTGTTACCCTCCATTGCAACCCCTCTCTTAGTATCTGTGATTTTTTTCCTACTGTTCAAAGTTCCCGTGACTCCTCTACTCCAACCTAATTCTACTTCTCATTTTAGCCCCAAATCATTTGAGAATATTGTTTAAAAAAAAAAACAGTAGCCACAGCTATGGGAACGATTAGTCCCAGCTGGCTGGTGTCTGTGCTGTGTGCAGCATACTTACACTCTGCTCATAGCTATTTCTAGAAGTCCATTTCCCTTTGGGGGCTTCTATAACATACCACTGCTTTGACATGCCCCAAATTTGCTCTCTTACTGTTTGGGGGGCCAGAGGCCATTGGGCCATCAGAGTATAGATCCTACAGAAGCTCCCAGGGAAAACCCATTTCCTTGTCTTCCCAGCTTCTGGAGGTTCCTGGATTCTTTGGCTCATCCCCTCCTCCTTCCGCAGCCACCATCCTCTCTTGCTCTTACATTTGTTCTTATATTTAGAGTCAGCCCAGAGGATCCAGGAAAATCTCCCTATCTCAAAAATCTTAAATTAATCTCACAAAGCCCTTTTTGCCATGGAGGGTCCTATCTAAGAATTAGGACCAGGATAGTTTGGGGACCATTATTCAGCCGTCACTATGACCTATGGGTGTATTCCTACGAGTGGATAGGTAACAATGAGTGAGAAAATGAGACCCTCGTTTCTAGACCTGTAAGGAAGCTGACTCTGCCCACGACCCCACTGAGCACAGAAGAGGACACCAGATGAAATCATAGCTCCAACTCACACCCTGATTTAAGCTTGATAAGACCCTGAGCTGGCCCATATTCCTAGAAACTAAGACTTGTCTTGTTTACACCATTATGTTTCCAGTCATCGCTTAAACAAGGGAGGAAACTATTGTATTTGACATAGATAGAACATGAGCAAAGATTTGAGTAAATCATCTTTGGAAAGTCAGTGACTGACATGAAATTACATGAAAATTTTAGAGCTCCCATAAACATATGCATTTAGTTAAAGAATGAGCTCATATCAGCTACTCAACAAGCTAACAACCTACACCAAGTGAGGAATGCCAAATTAGGAGTCTAACGAAGCCACTAGAAATTAACCTCTTGAGAAGATTCTTTTGAGGTCTCCATCTGGCATGATATGAAAGGGTACAGAAACTCTACAAACATAAAGTGGGACTCGGAAACCGTTTGCTGTAGGTATCCTTGCATCTCACATAGAATATGCTGGACGGGGAGACGTGGGCATATGTTTCATTGCAAAGCAATTTGAGAGAGAACCAGAATACAGACTCCCACCCTTGGAGCAGGTCTAGAATGCTTGTACACAACTGGCAGTGCCTGTCTCCTCAACCTTCGCCTGGATCTCATGCCTCCCCCAACAGTCTACAGCGGTTCTTCACCAGTCAGTTTAAAAATGCCTTAGAACACTTTCCCAGGCATCATGGGAGTTCCAAGTCGTCTTCCCTCATCTCAGGAGTGACGGGCTCTTTTCCACCCGTTCAAAGATGACCAATGCCTGATCTTTCTGACATGATCTCCCAGCAACCAAAAAATCCACCTGCCTAAGGATCTAACCAATCAGACACTAAATTCAAAACACTGGAATTCATCTAATGCCAACACCTGCTCCATGCTGATCCCTGCTGAGTGACCCAAAAGCTAAAATGGAAAGACATTTAGGAACAAGCCCTGAATTAGCAAATGAGGCCGCTGTTAAATGGCAAAGGCTAATGAAGCTATAATTATTTCATCCAGTTCAGCATTTATTTTCCGAGCACTTGCAAATCTGCACCCCACTGAGTTGGGCACCATGGAGAAAAAAAATTCCTAAACCAAGTTCCTGACATTCCTAAGGTTAGCACGGGATGGTGGCAGAAGCGTGAAAACAACTAGTAAATGCTCAAGCCAGGGAAAAACCAAGGTGAGTCATTATGGGAAAAATGAGAAGACGTGATCTGGGGGGCCTTGAGAAGTGAGTATCTGAGGGAAGGTGGGACACTCCTTCCAGAATGAAGGAGAATGAAGGGCAAAGGTGGACTGTTCAATGTTCCTGATGTGTGCAGGAAGATGGGGGGCGCACTGACAACTGGGCTCTTTCTGAGTAGACATCTGATGGGACCCAACTGTAAAAGGTCATAATAGACTAAAGCTATCCTACAGGAACTGATGTGCCAAGGAAGGGCAGTGGAGGCTGAGGCTGCTACTGCTGTCTGGGCTCCATCATGAAACCAACAGAATTCAAACAGCGCTTTCTGAAAGCAGTATGACAGCCACAGGAAAATGGCTGTGGGAGCGAAAGCCTGGAGAAATGAGAAGCAGTTAGGACTCCATTAGAATAGCGCAGGTGCTGACTGCGCAGGTTATTGGACACTACGCAGTAACCTTCGCATTATCTCGCTTCGTATTCAAGACCTTACAAAAATAGGTGCTATGGCCAATGACGTTTTCTGCCTGAGAAAAGCCGGCCTCCGGGAGGGAGCATCTAGCTCAAGGTGACAAGGCATGTGGGTAGCAGCACCAGCTTTACGATTCAGCTCCTGCTTCTGAGCCCCAGGCTTGAGGTCAGCAGGGAGGGCCCACAGCAGCGGTAGGAGACCTGGAAAGCCATTTCATGGATAGAATTGTTAACAACTGATTTTAGTAAAGACTGTGCTGGGGACAGATTTGATTTGGAGGTGCAGAAGAGAAAAATATCAAAGCTGTCAGAAAGATTTCCAAGCCAGGTATCTCTAAGTGCAGATGTCATAATCTGAGATGATGGAAGGACTGAGGATACCCGCACTGGCCATGGGAAATGCCAAGATACTGCTGAGTGTGTGACTCTTGTGGCTGTTAGCTCTTCATTCCTGGAGCTGCCAACAAGTCAGGGACTAAAGTCCTCCTAATGGATCTTCAATGGAAGGTGAGATAGTCACCTAGAAGGCCAACTGTGGTGGCGCCCTGACACGGCCCCCACCAGCCATCTGTCCTGAATGCCACTTGGCATCATTTGCTTTTCATCCTGTTCTCCTCTTGGTCCTCATTTCGAGCAAATCAACAACCACACTTTCATCACCAAGAGGAAAAACACAAAGCTAGATGATTTTGATTAAAGTTTTCCCAGGGCAGATGGTCAAATTACTGAGTAAAATAAAATCTGTGAAATCAACGAGCCATGCATTTCCTAAAATCCCCCAGCATGAAGAGCTCGAGGTTGACTACAGAAAGATACGGCCTCGGGGGGACTGCTTCTGGGTCCCAAATGGCAGTGTCTAGGCTTCCACTACACAGGTGACACTTCAAAACTCCGGTGCCAATCCTCCTCCTCTTCTTTCCACGCATCTTACTTACTGGACATCCTTTTCCAGAATGCATGTTGCTAAGTAACCACACCTGTCCTCAATGAAGCCCCCACAGTCACCCAGCCCCCAGAAGTCAGGTAAGGCCTTCACCGGTGAGTCCTCCTGTGAAAGATCTGCTGATGAGAACGGTCCTAATGCTGGAGGAGCCACCCAGTCACCAGACCAGGACTCCTCGCCTCACTTAAACCGCTGTAAAATGCTCAGAAGGGAAAAGCACTTGCTATGCAGGCCTGGTCACCGGACATCCCATGGCGGAAGGAGAGAACCAACCGCCGAACGCTGTCCTCTGAGCTCCATGAATGCCACGGCACACGAATGTCCATGCTCACACCACAATCACACATGCACTATGTACACATGCATACATACTCTTGTCACGTGCACACACGGCAATGAATATTTAGATATTCGAATTGCTATTGGGTGAGTTGGCATCTGCTTGTTATATGGACTGGGTTTTCTGGAGTAACAAAATCCAAAGTTTGTCCACGTTTTTTCAATCATTTTTCTCTCTCTTCCTTTTCTGATTTTCTGTTTGAAACGGGGCTTTTCCGTATGCCATGCTCCCTCAAGCTCACTACATAGCTGAAGATGACCTTGAACTGCTAAAGCTTCTGCCTCCACCCTCTAAGTGTGGGACAACACGACAGGCGGGCACTGACTTCCCTCCTTGCTTGCTGTGCCTTATTACCACATTAGGACAGCAATTTATGTGTTACATGATTTACGCTTTTCCTTTGGGAAAATCCTGGTGTTAGGTAACTCATCTCTTACACGCATGCAGAGTGTATTGTTCTCCCCCTTTGTCACATTTATGTTTTTAAACACCAATAAGAAGTAATTGAATGTTTCTTCTTATGATTATTTTCATAGATATCACCTGAGGTTAATAATTTTATAAAACTCCTCAAAGCCAGCGGTGGTGTGACACACACCTATATTCTAAGACCCCCAACAATGGAGACAGGAGAATCAATAGTTCAAGGCCAGCTTTGGCTACCTACACAACCTCAGATACTTGATGAGATCTTGTCTCAAAATTTAAGCTAATTAAGAGAAAGAGAGAGGGGAGGAGAGAGAGAGAGAGAGAGAGAGAGAGAGACTAAGACCAAGCCCAACAAAGAAGTCTGTCACAGAGTAATAGAAAATAGAAGCTAGTAGATAGCCAATACCGCCACCTATTGGTAGCAATCAGAATTGGCTTACTCATTCATTTTAGTCATCTATAAAACAATAATGCAACACTGTATCTTATGGTTCTTTGAAAAATACCAAAATACCATGAAAATGTTCAGAAATTATGAAGTTTGACAGAAATTAAAAGGTCCTATTATTTTGATTAAGTCAAAGAAGTTTCTTACAAACATAATTACCAACAACCATCACCAATTAATTTATTTGGTATGTTTTTTTTCAGATATTTGAGTCTATTCTAAACTCTTCCAGTATGACACTTCTATTTTCCTTTTTCTTGAAGCAGGGAACAAGGGTTGCAATGTTACTCAAGTTGGGCTCCAACTCATGGGCTCAAGGATCTTCCTGCATAAGCCTTTTGAGAAGCAGGGCCTGCAAGTGTAAACCACCACGCCATCTGACATCTTAAAAAGACAGGGTGTGGTTTGTTTTAATGCAGAAGACAACTAGACATGGGATAAAAATAACTTCCTTTGCCTTCATGGCAAAGACCCTCTTCAAGATCCTACTGACATCCATTTAAAATTAACATCAACCATGGAAAACAAATAGCAGATGACAAATGCCATTAAAAGGAATTTCATAAATTCCTTTCTCTCAGTCCCAAAGAAGGAAGGTGGGAGAAGAGGGAGAGAGGGAAGCAGGCCAGGCAGGGGAGGGGGTAGGCAAGGACAAATCCCACTGGTGTGGAACCTTCTTGTGCACAAGGAATTCAGGCTCAGTAAAATGGTATTTGCACACACCTCTTTCATCTTGAACACTAGGCTGGTTGTCACAGTTGCTAAGTGAAATAGGAAAACTGCTAGTTGCATGGTCAATCTTGTCAACTTGACAAGATTTAGAACACACTGTTCTATAGGGATGTTTCCAGACTGGTTTAACTGAGGAGGAACAGCCCATCTGAAAAGTGACTAAATGAGACTTGCAACCATCCCAGGGATAGGTGAGAACTAGCCTTCTTGGCTCATATTCCGGTGGGAAATTTTAGCAGTGGCCAGGTAAATGCTCCAGGACCGGGAGTCAACAGTCTCTTCTGCCCCTTGGAAGTAACCGCATAGATCAGTAGGTAGGGCTGGTTACATCTTCCACTTACAGAGACATCTTCCTCAGCTGCCCAGGTAGGCTGCCTTATCTGCTTAACATTATCTCATTCTACTTTTGTTAATAATACAATTAGAAGTCCCATAGCAAATCCCAATTATGGAGTCTAGCCACCCTGAGAAGACCTGGTGGAAATTCATGTTGGTCCCGACTGCCATTTATTTTCCTCCTTCTTTCATTCTTCAGTTTGATGTCCTATTCTGCGTAGAAAGATCTCTTTTATTACAGTTACTGTTGCCAGGAAACAAAAACAAGATGGAGAACAGCAGCTAAGCGCATATAAATTTAACCTTCCCTCCCCCACACAGTTATGTTCAAGTGAACATCCCTAGATGCATGCACCCAGTCCTACCTACCCCAGCTCAAATGTAAGCAAACAACTGATGCTTCACCAAGTGTAAGCATGGACTCCTCTCAATATTCTATCACCCTTTATCCTACATTTTGCTGGGTGCAGCAAGCCTAGGCCTCCTGGCCTCCAACCCCATGCTCTTTCTGTCATAAATGCAGCCATAAATGCCCTGATATGAATGGTGAGAACAACGGGACAGCCAGCCTCTCCCCCACTGGCATTTGCTGCCCTGCTGTTCCACATCTTCAGACTGTGTATTTAAAGACTGCAATGTGATGTTTGGATGTGAGCTGTGATGACGCTTGTTCTGATGATTTTCAGATTTATACCAAGTTTCAGATTATTGGGTCAAACTCAGTATTCCAAAAGTACCCTAAATTCAATAATCTATTTCCTTATACCCCGATTTATTCACCTGTCTCTCTCAGACACCATCTGTCTCCATACTGATGGCACCACCGCAAGAACCCAATCCTAGAGAACCTGGCTTTCACCCCCATATCGGATCACTCAGCAACTCCTCACAATTTTGTCTTCTATACTTGTAGAATTTGTCACTACTCTGTGTTCCCATGGCATGTACTTTTGTCTGTCTTCATTACAACTGGCTTGGAATTTTGATAGTGGCCTCCTACATGGTCTACCTGTGTCTAAGCTTTACTTCATCCAATGGACCCTTCACACAGTTCCAAAAAGAATGATCTTACAGTAACAGAAAGCTGTCCTGCCCCTGCCCAGTTTAAACCACCCCATGTATCCCTGAACCCAGATGATATACTCCACTTCCTAAGCAGCCATGCTGAGCCCTGGGGGCATTGGCTTCTGGCCACAGCTCCAGCCTCACCCTTTGTCACTCTCAACCTTGTCATTTATGCTCCACCCTCTCGGAACTGCTAATAATTTTCATGGACCCCACTGTGCTCTCATGAGTGTCTCCTGTGTTGACTTAGCACAGTGAAGTCCAGCTATTGACTTATATTTCTGTCGGCTCCAGTAAAACATGAGATAAGATACCTAAGGGTATCTTATTTGTATAACATATACCTAACACTCAATTAATAGTAATTAACAAACTCAGAAACTTCCTTCTAAAAAGCATGGTTTTATACCCTACTATGTCACCTTTTTTTTTAGATGTACTTATTTTTATTTTATGGGTCTGGGTGTTTTACCTGTACAAAGGTCTGTGTACCACATGTGTGCAGTGCCCAAAGAGGATATCAAATCCCCTGGAACTGGAGTAACAGATGTAAGCAACAAAGATGTAGAACAGCAGATGCTGGGGATTGAACCCAGGTCCCCTGGAAGAGCAACCAGTGCTTTGAAGCCTGAGCCATCTCTCTAGCCCTACAGTGGCATTTTCAAAGGCTCTAAGAGGGAGAAGTTCTCCGGCCACCACTCAGTCAAATGACCTAGAGGTGATTGGGCAGTTGGGGACAAGTATTTTTATTCCAGACATATTAGTTTTAAAAAACAAAATTGATTAGGATTTTTATAGCAATCCTGCTAATGTTTTTAGCAATCTCCATATTTACCATGCTCTTAAAGGCATACTTGGGACAGATAGTCTCTGTTAAAGTATTTTAGCAATCTTTATGTGTTACTGTTTGCTAGTAAAACTTCACATTTCTTACTGTTGCTCATGCGTCTTATTTCTAGTTCACACAAATGAACAGATGGTATAAATTCCTCATTTTGATGCAAGAATGCTGATTAAAAAGCAGTAATAAAGATATTAGACCTCGCAGAACTATATTAAGCAGTGACTCTCAGCCTAGCACAGGAAGAAAATGGGAATAAAATGATTTCACACCAGTGACCTCAAAGCCCAATCAGTGGCCAAAGAGCGCAGTGGACAAGATTATATTAGACAATTATTGCATGTGGCAAGGCTTATGTTAGAAGCCCCTATCAAAAAAAACAGCTTGAAGCAGTCAAAAGCTTCACATCAGTTTTAAACTGTATTCCAAAGGTGGTACAACACACAAAAAAATTCCTCCTATTAACTTTCTGAATTTTTCAAAAACAAGTATAAAATAACACCTTTCAGGATGGAGTTGACTCATTTTGCATCAAAAGGTAAATAAAAAGAAAAGAGAAACACAAAAAGCTACGCAAGCCCTACTCAAGGCCACATGCCTCACACAAGGCAGACAAAAATTACTTTCAGGAAATTAATGGAGCTAGCAACGTAGTGAAGGACACTCTCCTCCGAGGAAGACCCGCCTGTGGGAGTGTGCCCGTACTGGCAACGTAACCGCTGGCCCTGTGGGTAACACATGTAAATGGCATGTGACATGGGAAATCTCGTACTTACAGGCACATGTATTCCGCTTTTCATGTGGGTGAAATCCAAGGCCTGTAGTGTGTGTATCAATCAACATTAGAGTAGAACATGTTTGAGAGAGAAGTGCTCAAGGACTCTTGGTTCTATCACCAACAAGCTAAGTTAGAGAAGAAAACTTCAATTTATTTAGCATCCTTTTGCAAGCAATAATAAGAACTGGAAATGGAGTATTTATCAATGTTGACAGAATAACCAGTTACGCTGGCAGTCAACCGTGAGGATGTGTAGACAACTGGAGGAAGTTTTGCCTTGGTCCTGTAACATATGATGCTTTATTCACTGAAATACCCAAAACACAATAATATGGCTTCTACTTTTTTAATGAGCAGTTGTAAGAAAGAGTTTTAGGGGTAAATGAGAAAACCATAGCCACTGTATCTTCTCTGCATGGGCTACAAAGAGACAGAGGGCATTAGAGTGACTGTGTTCCCAGGTGACTGTCAAGGATGTTTGTGCAAGCTTCCAGGCTCCTTGTTCCTCCTGCTCCACAGGCCTAGCCAGGGATCAGATATGGCATGACTTAGCAATTGCTACATAGAGTATTTTCCCCTTAGTCATGCACCCCATAGTCACAAAAATTTCTAAATGAGGCCAGGCAGCAGTGGCACACATCTTTAATCCCAGCACTCGAGGGACAGAGGCAGGCGGATCTCTTTGAGTTCGAGACCAGCCTGGTCTAACAAGAGCTAGTTCCAGAATAGGCTCCAAAGCTACAGAGAAAAACTACCAAAAAAAAAATTTCTAAATGAGGAGTTGAGACCAAAGAGTTGCTGTTCCCTTTGGATCATGTCAGGAAGGGGCAGAGCCAGCGTTTCCAGGAGTAAATGTTCGAGGCTAGTCAGCATTTTGATATTCCTGAACCTCTCTCTCTTCCAGGCCTAGGGCATGCTTATATTAAATATTAAGAATAAGCATAAAAATCTTTACAAGGATCAATCAGCAAGCTTAGGGAGATGTGCTGTGGATGCATAGACTCCATATAGGTGGAACTCTTCCCATATTCCTAACACAAGTTCAATATGAATTATCTAAACTTCTCACATTGATGGAGTTGCCACCTATTTATCCTAGTAATACCTACTAGGAATATGTATTTTCGTTCTTTCTTATCTTTTCTTTCTTTCTTTCTTCTTTTTTTTTTTTTCCGAGAAAGGGTTTCTCTGTAGCCTTGGAGCCTGTCCTGGACTAGATCTTGTAGACCAGGCTGGCCTCGAACTCACAGAGATCTGCCTGCCTCTGCCTCCTGAGTGCTGGGATTAAAGGCATGTGCCACTATCGCCCAGCGGTATTTTCTATGTTGATAAAAATAAGAAAGAAAAACTCAGTGGATGTGGAATGCATAATTTAGTGAAAAGTAGATGTTCCATTTAGAATTTACAATTAATAGCTCTCAGTTATCTACTATTAGTATTTCAAGCACACTTCATTTTTTAAAAGAAAAGGAACGTTTTATTGAGGTATGATTAACACAAAAAAAGACACACATACTTGATATATACAAGTCAATGGACTTGGTATTTAAAACTATTCCCACCATCAAGTACATGGACATTCTGACAACCTCTCAGCTTCCTCCCATCTCTTACCAGCCATGCTTCTCTGAGGTTTTGTGGGGGTCGTGTGTGTGTGTGTGTGTATGTGTGTGTGTGTGATGTGTGTGTATGTGTGGGGGGGTGATGTGTGTATGTGGGGGGGTGTATGTGTGTGGGGTGTGTGTGTGTGTGTGTGTTGCTGGAGATGGAGACCAAGACCAAACGAGCATCTCCCCATTAAGATATATCAAGCATGCTTTTTAATCTCTAAAATTTTTCACTTTTACAAGTTTAGCTCCAGCCAGCAAGATGGCTCAGAGGGGTAAAGGCTTTGGCCACAGAACCTGATGAGCTGAGTCCTATCCCCAGGACCCAAAAGTGAAGGAAAGAACCAATGTCCACAAGCCCATCGTGATACCAATACACAAACAGACAGACATACAAACACACACACACAAAATATGCATAAACATGATAAACAAAATTATAATTAAAAGTTTCTAAATAGCCATTATATTTTAAAGTTTACCTCAATTATGGTGTGTGGTTGCAAAACATCTGAGAAGCATCAAGGCATAGAAATAGACAGTCTAGAAAATTCTATATGATCTTTGGGAGATTTGTCCTCTTCTGAGCATAAAGTCCTAAAACATTCCCTATTAAGTACTTTTCCTTTCTTGTCACAAGAAGAGGAAACTAATAAATCTGTAGTTATCTGTAAGAGTAAGATCTAGAAGACATATTAAAAAGTGGCCAAAGGAAAGGGAGTAGGTGATGCCTATAAAACTCCTATAATAAGCTTTTGCTCAAATTGTGAATTTTTTTTTTGCTGCTTACTGAATCTAGTTAGAGAAAACATTTTCTTTTTGTTTTTCTTTCTTTCTTTTTTTCTTTTTTGGGAAAACCTTTTCAATGGAACTGACTCCAACAAGACAACAAATCTATAGCTGGACATGATCCCAGACCAACATCTCTGGCTGAGAAGAGAAAAAAAAGAGGCCCACAGAGCTTCCTGCTAGTGTACACAAATCCCTCTGAGCCCACACCCTTCAGACAAAGGAGTCCCACCAACTTGCTGGCTCCTGCCTTGACCGACTCTGGGCGTGATCTTCCCTCACCGAGAGCAGTAAACAGCACAAATGATGGCCTGACTGGTTAAACACTGCCTGGTGCAGCAACATTGGCAAGTGTTTATGCCTCGGTGTCCTGTACTTCCAACAAAGTAAGCCCAGCAGATGCAGGGAAGCTCTGCAAATCAAGACAGTCTAACTCCATAAGCTGAACTCTTCACTCTCATTCACTATAATCACATAGCCTAGTAATGCATGTGTGTATATGCACATACATGTAATAGTCAACCTACGAGGGTCTAAATGGTACATTTGACTTGTATCAGAAATCCAATGGATCAAAGTAATGAAGGTTATTCTGTCCATATAAATCAAACTCCAGAAGAGATGAAGTTTCCCAGAGACATCATCAAGGAAGGGCCCAGACTTATAACTTCATGACACAAGACTGGTATCCTCATGACTGCAAGACAGACTGTCCATCCTTAGGAACCACTACCAGGCAGGAAAGTCAAAGACAAAAGGCCGACCTCAGCTTAGTCTGCCCCCTTTCACCTTACAGCATTCAGAATTTTACTCAGTGTCACCTATATTTATGACACACTGGTCAAAGCACAGGGGATACAGCCACCCCCAACTTCAGAGGAGTCCAGGAGGTATTTCCCATATGGGCACTTTGCTGATGAAAACAGATGCAGGATCCCTTAAGGAGGACATAAGAAGATGGACACCTCATAGTAACCGAATTTCCTTAAGTTCCACAAACCAAAACACCACTGACTCAAACCTCAGACTGTCTGCTAACGTCAGTGATTGTTTTTCTTCTGGGAAATTGCTGCACGCTCCCTAGTCCTTTACCACTGTGTTACCCTTCCTGTTGCTATGATGAAAGCCCCTGACAAGGGCAGCTTGAGAAAGTGTTTGTTTTGGCTCAGAGTTCAAGGGTAGAATCCATCATGGCAAAAGAAGTCGCCTTCGGCCACAGGCAGGAGGAAAGAGTGCTCAGCGCTTATGCTCAGCTTGATTTCTGCTTTGTAAAAAGTCCAGGACCCAAACTCATGGGTTGCAGTCAGTGTTAAGGTGGATGGTCCCAGCTCATTAACCTAATCTACATAACCCCTCACAGGCATGGCCAGAGGCTTATATTTAAGGTGATTCCAGACCCTGTCAAGTCAACAACGTTAACTATCACCACTATCAACCTATTCTTTACCAATGACTCAAATCACCCCTGTTCCCCTACCTGGATTAACCAGACAGTCTGCATGCCACTTCAGCAGAAGTCACAGAGATTCCCCAACTCATCGGCATCCTCTCAGGCACCCAAGAACCATGCTTCTTCTGCTAATTCCTCAATAAGTATTGTGTCTGTTCTCTATTTAAAAAGCCAAGATGGGCAGCCGTCGCTCTCTAACGCCAGCGCCGCCTCTCGCTTGCCGAGCTCCAGCCAAAGGAGAAGGGGGGTAAGTAAAGAGGTGCCCATACCATGGCTGGCACAAAGCAGACTGCCTGTAAATCCACCGGTGGTAAAGCACCCAGGAAACAACTGGCTACAAAAGCCACTCGCAAGAGTGTGCCCTCTGCTGGAGGGGTGAAGAAACCTCATCGTTACAGGCCTGGTACTGTGGCACTCCCTGAAATCAAACGCTCAGGACTTCAAAACAGACCTGCGCTTCCAGAGTGCAGCTATTGGTGCTTTGCAGGAGGCAGGTGAGGCCTATCTGGTTGGCCTTTTTGAAGATACCAACCTGTGTGCTATCCATG
>LOJH01049448.1:0-10287 GCA_001685095.1 Ellobius talpinus
GAAGGAAGGAAGGAAGGAAAGAAGGCAGGCAGGCAGGCAGGCAGGCAGGCAGGCACTGAAGAAAAGATTCCAGGAAACACACGCAGCAAACTGATGAAGTTTAGAGTTTGAAGCCTGGGAATGTTTCATTCCCACACAAATCAGAACCAAAAGGAGGAGGCTCTATATCCTGCAGGTCCATGCAGAAGATTTGCAGCAAGTTTTCCAAAGATGAGAAGCCTTTGGTTAAGGCATCAGTTTAGCAACCCAAGGAGAAACATTCCCACCAATTAAGACTTCAATAATTAGGGCCTGAGAGGTGGCTTAGCAGGTTAAAAGGGCTTGTCACACAACCCTAACAACCTGAGTTTGGATTCCCCCAGAACCCATATAAAACCCCACAGAGATGCATATCTGTAATCCCAACAGCCCTACACTGAGCTGGGAGGCAGAGGCCAGAAATGCCTGCAGATCAGGGGCCAATTGGCCCCAAGCAAGAAGCACAGCAACAGAATCCTGCCTCAATAACCCAAAGCTGTCCTCTGACCCCCACACATGCACTGTGGCATGTGGAAACCCTCCCACAAACATGTACACACAACCCTACACAAAATAACTATTTTTTTTATTAGAAAAGCCCAGTATGGTGGCATACGCCTTTAACCCCAACACCTGGGAGGCAAAGACAGACAAAGGGAAATTTGAGTTTTGAATACAACTTGGTCTATATAGGGGAGTTCCAGGCCAAAGAGCATTACCCAGTGAGATCTCCCCCCCCCTCACACACACACACACACACACACACACACACACACACACACACGGGCATGCACTTAGCAATGACTGTGAAAACATGAACTCTTTTACATTTTAAAATGCTTACTTTTTACTGCTAACTCAGGGATCATATAAAAATGGTCTAATAAGCTTTTTTCAGTGGTGGGATTGAGCCAGATACATGTACACACAGGCAAGCACTCTAGTAATGAACTACACCCGAGCCCAGAAGTTATCATCTTGATTCTTTACTCTCAAACTATCTCGAACCATTGCTAACATGTCCAGTGTCAGAGGCACTTTAAAAAGAATAGATCACATGTGTATAGTACATCATGAGAGACAAGACTGTTTCCTGGATCCAAAGTACACACTTTTCCATGTCCATGGGACAGAAGAACACACTCAGAATGCCCTCTGACCAGGCCTCTGTTCTAAATACTCAGCTCCAAATGTGGAGGTTTTGGGGAGGAGAGGGGCTGGAAAAGAAAAGTCTTTGTGAGCTAAGGATCAAGTCCTCAATTTGTGTGGGAGTCTAGGATTCAGGGGTCAGGCCACAATGAGAGAGAGCTAGGCTGGGAGCAAAGACACCCCCTCCCCATGACCCTATTTAAAAAAAAAAGAACCATTTTAAACTGAAAAGTGGAGGCAAAGGAACTTATCTACAGCCAAACAAATGCTCAACTTTAACATTTAGCTTCTGGAAATCAGGCTGCCTCCCTGAGCTGAGTGCCCTCCCACACTTTCTACCCACGCCTCCCTCAGTTCCCTCCACAAAAGGATTCCCTCAACTCAGACACTCTGCCTAATTTTTAAGAAGGTAAAAAGTGCCCCTTTTTACAGAGGACTTCCTCTTCCCACTGGTCTTATTTTCCCTTCCCTCCATTTATCTATCAGGACACAGTGTCTAATTTGTTAGACATTTTTATCAGTGATTCACAAGTTAGAGGTGCAGTGACAAAGACGACACAAGCCTTCTGAAACTGCTTCCTTCTGAAAGCAGGAGTGCACACAAACAGGATACATTGAGCCACGGTAGAGACACAAACAATTGCAAGCTCTCTGAACAGAGTAACAGATGTGTAACAGTTGCCAGGTGGCAGTCTGAAACAGCAGAACAGAAGGTAAAACTTGAGCTAGCCAAATGAAGTGCAGAGGGAAATCCAAGGAGGAAACAGTTACATTCAAGTTGGCTGGGAAGCCCCAAGCCCCACTAACTTGTTTCTCCCATTGGCTATTCAACTACAGCTAGAGAAAGGAAAGCTGTCCTGCTGCTTTTAAGTGCCCAAAGGTGGTCAAATCTGCTTCTAGTCTTAGAAATATGGTGCTGCATTAGCCTTCTAAAGATGTGTTTTCTCACTACTACCAGCTGTGCTTTAGCTCGAAGAGCAGGCTTGCTTGTCAAAGTAAGACTGGGAACCAGTGGTCATGGACCCACAGTTCGACTCCACCTTAGGTGTGTCAAAGAAGGTTATTTACACAGGTCATTTAATCTGGTTAAGGCCCAGGTTTCTGGTCTAGTGACTGGGGTTTATAGTCTCATAGCTATTCTTCCTAATCAAACTATTCCCTACTGGAGGGGAACTCATTAAGACTCAGGAAATTTACAAGCTTAGGAAGTAAACAAAAACTCACAACTCTCAGAAAGCTCCTGAATTCTACAAGATTCACAAGGTCCCTCTCCCCAAGATTACAGAAGCTGTACCAACTGTAGAGCTAGTCGAGGGAATTCTGTGGCCTGCCAAGTGGCCTCAGAGCTCACTCATGCTAGGGTGGACTTTCAGGTGATGTGGCTGCCTACACAGCATTCAGATGCCTCTAGAAACCCAATAATCTCACTTCACTAGAGTGGAGTCATATCTGGAAGATAAACATTTCCACAAGAAAAACCACACAACAGGAGCAACTATCTCAAAAACCATAGTGAGGATTACAAGTGAGCTCACAGTTCAAATGGAAATAGATACCTCTTCCATTTTTATTGCTATTACTTATAACCACATTAAACACTGTGTTGGCTCAACCCGTGAGTCATGACTCCTTTGGGAACAAATGACCCTTTCACAGTGGTCACTTAAGACCATCGGAAAATACAGGTATTTACATTATGATTCATAATTATAGCAAAATTACAGTTATAAAGTAGCAAAAAAATAATTTTATGGCTGAGGGTTACCACAACATGAAGAACTATATTAAAGGGTCACAGCAGCATTAGGAAGGTTGAGAACCACTGCTCTATAACATCTATAAGGTATAAATTCACAAGAAGTCATGGATCTCCTAAAGCTTAAGTACCTATCACTGTTCTAAAAGGAGGAAAGGCAAGTTTGAAGTGAAGGAAGCCAGAAACCAGACAACAAAGCAAGTGCCAGAGACAGAACTAGTCAAAAATAAAAACAAAGGCAAGTGTGAGAGTGAATGCCTGCAATCTCAGCACTCAGAAGCTGGAAGCAGGGGGATAAGGAGTTTAAGGCCAGCCTAGCAAGACCCTGTCTTAATAAAAATAAAAAATAAAAATAAAAAAGAGGATTCCAATATGCAATCAGACTTAGAGAAAATTCTGTGCCTTGGGGAATCAGAGTGATGATTGAAAGGATATCAATTTAAATTAAAAAAAAGATCTGCAGGTACACTGCCACCTCACAACCATCTGTAACTTCAGTTCCTGGGAATCTTCTGACCTCTGAAGGTTCCTTCACCTAAATGGTGCACATAAACTCATGCATGTTTTTAAGTGGCAACTGCTGGACCAAAAAGGGTGGGACACACCAGCATTCACTCAATGCTAACTAATCAATTCATAAACGTAAGTCTGTCACATTAACATGATCAGGAAGTTAGCTTCCAAAAGTGGGGCCCACTGAGAATTAAAAAACTAATCAAAGTGGGGAGCGGCTTAATGCTGGCCTGGGGCACTCATCTCACTAAGACACTTCCCAAGCATCTCCCAGGCACCAGTTCATCACCCTGGAGAAATGCATGGATTTTTGACGAACACTACCCTTAATGCCATTCCAGGAAAATTCACAATCTGGTTATTATGGAAACAAACCAGGAGACAAATAGGCTCTAACCTTGGATATACCTACAAGAAGTAACTACTAGGACTGTACAGTTGGCTCAATAGCAAAGTGCTTGCACTACATGCATGAGGACCCAAGTTTGACACCCAGCATCCATGTAATGCAATAAATAAATAAATAAATAAATAAAGGCAGGGGGGCTGGTGGCATGTGCTTGTAAACCCAGCTCTGGGGAAGTAGAGATAGGCCAATCGTGGGCTTGCTGATAACCACACCTAACCTAATAGGCAGTCTAAGTCTTGATAAAAGACTATTACTTACAAAAACAAACAAATAAAAAAAGTAAGACAACAAGGAGTAACACCCAAGGTTTCCCTCTGGTCTCCATATCCCCCAACATGAATGAGAGCCCCCCACAACATACATATGCACATGAACTTTGTACATACACACTGACCAACTCTGAGCCTACTGTTAGCTTTGTAGGTCAGCCAACAAGAGCTCCTAAGTAGATCTCCACTTGGTGTTCCCACAGCTCATCCTCCAACTATTCCTCTCCCCAGCTGCAATTCCTCTCCTCCAGTGAAAACTATGAAAGGCACAGTGACAGATGGATCACAAGGTCTGTCATGATGGAACAGCTGCCATCACAGAAGGAAAAGAAAGATCTGTGCCATGGCTTCTGAGCCTTCCTGTTGTGAGGTTGACCAATCATAAACTTATGCTCAAGGTTTGAATAAAAAAGAATCCAACAACAAAAAAACAAAAAAAAATAAGTAACTTAAAAACCTTTTCCAGTACCAGCAACAACCAACACCATGGTGGGAGCTGCAGCAGCAGGCACAGGGCCACCCAGGCCAGGCTGTTCATGTGCCTTGGCTATGGCTGTAGTTCTGATTCTAGCTCTAACTGCCACTTCCCTTACCTCTGGTCAATTTTCTGGGTATGGCTTTTAGACTTCTTGTAGGTTCTTCTGCTTCCCCACATCCTTCCAATGACTTCCTTACATACTTAAATCTTAAATACTTAAGATTAACTAACATCATCTATCACTTGTAACCCAGAACTCTGGTGGGCAGACATCAATTTTCAAGGGCCAGACTTGGTACATGGCACTCTCAATATCCTACCTCCCTGAAGCCCTCAACTCCTCTGGTCACTCATGCCACACTCCCATCCTTCTACTGACTTCTCAAATTCTTTCTAGCTCAGGTAACCCAGAGTTCTTTTGCCCCACACACCTTAAATATTACTCCCAGCAAAACCTCTTTTTGCAGTCATCCCCATTCTTCATTCTAAACTTTCTCCTGGTTATCCTCAATGCTGTTACAACTTCACCAATCACCTGAGTACTAGCAACATCCAACTATGAAGAACACATCTTCACAGGGAAAAGCAGTACATACACCAAGGTGTGGCAGTCATTCATTGCCTTATCCTGTACAGTCTGTTTCTTCCCTGTACTCAACTCAAGTCTCTACTATCCACCATGTCAGACAAGCCCTAGCTTTCACCTAGAGTGAAGACCTCCAAATCTTATCGCTTACACCTTCAAGCATAATCTCTGCAGTTGCAGTTTCTACATATTTCATGCCCTTACCCTTTCTCCAGTCTTTACACCTTCTGTCTGCCTGAGCTGCTCTAACAAGATGCTCTAGACCAAGCTGCTTAGAAATTACAGAAATGTGTATCTCACGGTTCTGGAGGTTAGAGTCTACGATTGGTGTCCAGGAGGAACATTAGTGTCTGGTGAGAGCTGCTCTCAAGGTGGCCATCTTTTCGCTGTGGCCTCACGAGGTGGAAGATACAAGGCAACTCTCTGGGGTCTCTTTTATGAGGGCACTAATCCCCATTCATGACCTAATCACCATCAAAGACCCCCAACTCCTAACACCATCACCTTGGGGGCTAGGATTTTTAAAAAAGATTTATTTTATGTGTGTGTTTAGCTTGTATGTGAAAATAACATTCAGTCCCCTGGAACTGAAGTTACAGATGGTTGGGAGATGCCATGCAGGTGCTGGGAATCAAACCTGGACCTTCTGTTAAAGCATCAAGTGCTCTTAACTACCAAGTCATTTGCCCAGCCAGGGATTGGGGATGGTGGCGCTAGGATTTCAACAGATGAATTTTGGAGCTAGACAAGATGGTACACAGCAGTAGTCCCAGCTATTCAGAGGACTGAGCTGAAACGATCTCTTGAGCTAGGAGTTCAAGCCAGGGTACATGACTGTGCTTTTCACTGGCTAAATCCAGAACTACATCTCAGCTAGTTAGGGAATTTTGTATTGCGAGGCAATATTGAGAGTAACCACAGTCTACTGTTTACACTTTTCAGAAACCCACCACAGGCTCTTCCTTATACAGGAAAGTCACTTAATACATGTTACATTGAAATGATAAACTAAATGACACGTCAAGAAATACAACAGCAGACAGTACCTTGTAACTCTCATTTACACAGTTCTGGAAATCTGAAAGTCAAGCACATTATAAAGCCCTCAAAGACAGAAATCCAATTCCAATGTGAGCAGAATCTTCTACTCTCTCAACAATCTACAACATGTATATCTACCTGCTAGGGAGTTCTGGTCTCAAGAGCTCCAAGTGCTGGAACCTATAGAGATAGTTCCATCCATAAAATGCCTGCCACACAAACATGAGAACTTAAGTTCAGACACCTAGCATCATTATAAAAAGACAGGCATGGTGTCATATCTGTAACTATAGTCCTGGGGTGATTGAGACGGGAGGCTCCCTGAATCTTGCTGGCTAGCTAGCATAGCTCAATCAATGAGTTGCAGGTTTAGTGAGAGATTTTTGTCTCAGAAAATAAGCTGAAAAGCTGGCTCAGTGGTTAAGAGTAGCTGTTCTTAACAGAGGACCTGAGGTCAGTTCTCAGCACCCATATCGAGCTGCTCATAACGACCTATGACTCTAGCTTCAGGAGACCTAATGCTCTCTTCTCTTCTGGTCTCCTTCAGCATCTAGGCAAACATATACATATACACAAATAGACACATACATAACATTTTAGGGGCTAGAGAGATGGCTCAGTGGTTAAGAGCACTTGTTGCTCTTTTGGAGGATCTGGATTCTGCTCCCAGCACCCACATGGCAGCTTACAACTGTCCTTAACCCCAGTGTCAGGGGATCCTGTGCCCTCTTCTGGTCTCCATGGGTACCAGGCATATATACACACTACACATACATACACGCAGGCAAAATACCCATACACGTAAAATAAAAAATAAAAACTCATTTTAAAACATAAAGATGTTTTAAAAGTAAGGTGGAGGGGCTAAGAAATGGTTCAGTGGTTAAGAGCACTTGTTACTCTATCAGAGGACCAGGCTCAATTCCTAGCACCCAAGTGATGGTTCACAACCACCCATAGTCCTAGTTCCAAAGGATCCAATGCCACCTTCTCATCTCCGTGGACACAAGCAGGCATATGGTACACATACATACATGCAGGCAAAATGCCCATACACATAATAAAACAATAGTTTTTTTTTAAAGACACTGAATGAGGTATAGAAACTTCTCTGACCTCAGCACCTCAGAACCTTGCTTCGGTCCTCTCAGAACTCTATACATACACAAACCACCTTAACAGTCAGTCAAATAGTGTATAGTAGAATGGCTGGGATCAGGCGCTCAAGGCACAATAACCTGGAGGGCAATCTGGGCTCCATTAGTTTTCATAGGACAGCTTGGGTCCACTGATAATGAATCTCAGGAATCTATGCTTTCACTAACTGAGACAAAGCACTAGCTCTTCATCCATCCTGTCCTGAGTTCTACTTTAAAACATGTGAAGAGACTAGAGAGATGACTCAGTAGACAGAGGGAGGACGATCCCCAGCACCTACAAAAAAAGCCAGGCGTTTTAAAAGTCACATATATGTAATCCCAGTACTGAGAAGCTAGAGATAGGAGGATCCCCGGAACTTACTGGCCATTCAGCCTAGCCAACTGAAAAGCTCCGCTCCAGTGAGAGACCTGTCTCAAAACAAAAAGGTGAGCTGGACGGACACAGCGCATGCCTTTAATCCCCACACTCAGGAGGGCCTCTAGCGCTCAGCCTCTAGCCTTCACTCACATACATGTACAGACACAGGCACACAAAAGCAGGAAGTGCTTACTGCTATAAGAGTCATTCCTAATTACATCAGTCTATATATACATCCACACAATTCATGGGAATTGGTTACTTAGGTGTCTTCACTTCCTCCTGAAAGTAGCAAATTCATCTAATTTCCAGAGAAGACACAAGAGGCAAAACAGAAAAGAAAAAAAGAATTTCATGACACTCATGGAAGTATTTGTCCTCTGTTGTGAGAACACAGCCTGCACACCAATTTGCCTGAGATGTACAATTAGTGGAGTTGGCTCTGTGCAAACATTCTGATTTACAAAAGAAATCTTCGTAACTATCTGAGGCAACTGTCGTATCTTATCAAGCACCCTTACAAATGGTTGTCATTCAAACTCAGGAAATGGACTATAGCAATCAGGACATGAATTAACTATTAATATTTTAAGAGTAAGATGTGTTCTCTTCTCAATTAATTGCTTAAGTACATGTTCATTAAAATTTTAAGCATTAAAATAAAACTTGGTATCTAGTGATTGCTTCATTTGTGGTCAAAAATAAATAAATAAATAACCCTGGGGCTCACATTTAAGCATAATCCTCCCCCTACAGGTAACTGCTTAACAGTTCCCATTGAAGGAAATTCCTTACTTTCAAAAAGAAAGGGTGGAGAAGATGAAGCTCAGTGAAGATTAAGAAAGCATATGTTTAATGAGCTGCTCTAGAGAGCATGCCTCCTAAAGAAATGCAATAAGCAGTGGAATGCAAATAACCTGCACATACAGAGACATGTACTGTACAAAAATAAAAAAAGGTTTTAAAGCCCCGTAGAGTGGGGCTGTCTTTCATAGTAGTGCATAGACTTTGTGCAGTGCCAAAGACAGGAGTGGGGAAGAAGAAAGGATGAGGAAATGGGAGGGAGATCTTCCCTGCAACCACTCTGCACTGTACACTTTCAGTTTTGTAGAATATATAGCCTTGGGTGAGATCCAATATATACCATGGAACCTGGGCAATAGTACTGTACCAGTGTAGATTTCCACATGGCTACAACTCAAATCCAATGAAAAATGCCCCTCGTGTGTAAGGGCTTGGTTGTCAACTGACAGGCTTTTGAAGGGTGAATGAATCATGATGGTTCTAACTTTATCAACAGACTGAACAGAGCTCATGCTGGGGTTTGGATGAAAGAAGTTGGTGGCTGAAAGGCATGGCTGTAGTGAGAAGATCAGCCTTCCTCCACCAATGCTCTCCTGCCTCACCACGGTCCCAGAAACACCAGGTCAGGTGGCTACAGACCGAAACTTCTCCAACTGCAAGGCAAAATAAAGCCTTTCTCCTTTACTTTTGTCAAAGCAACTAGCAGATGACTAACACATGAACTTCATCATGTGTACTGCTACGGCACAGGTGTTAGCACTGGAGGTAAGAGTAGGTGGAGCAGAGAGTACAGAAGTGCCTGCTTGTCTTAGAAAGCATGTCCCAAAACCTCTAGGAGACACCTAAAACTGCACATAGTACCAATCTGCATATATATTTACATTCCTACATAGATATCTAAAAAAAAGCTTAACTTAATATTTAGGATCTTTAGGAGATTTAAAACAGCTTACTGACTGCTGTAACATATTGTAATGAAAACTGCTTAAAACTAATGAAGATTTCTAGAACTATTCATTCAGTATTTTGAGACCAACATGAACCATGAGAAAATGAATCTGCAAAAAAGAAAATCACGGACAAGAGGATGGAAGAGAATAATATTTATATATTATATATATATAATATATATAATATATATAATAATAAAGGGAACTCTCTACAGTCTGCTCAGTTTTGTTGGTGCCTAAAGGTACTCTAAGATCAAGTCTATTAAAGGGGTTAAGTCTCTGAAATCAGGAGGCTAGGGCAAGACCTAACATAGATTACTCAAGACCTTGTCTCAAATAAAAAAGGAGGGGAGCACGGCAGGTGGGCCAGGCACCAGGAGAAGCCTCAGCAGCACAGCAGACCATGGCAACGCAGTGGCTTCCAGAAATTATCTGACCACCAGAGCCTCAGCCTCAACCCCACTCACACCTGGAGGAGCAACCATCTGAGCCTTTGGCCTGTAGGCACCTGGAGGAACAATTACCGAAGGCTCTGCCCTGATTACACCTGAAGGAGTGTTCAACGGAGCCATAACCCCCAATTACACCCATAATAGAAAAAGGGACACCCCTGAAACACAAGCCCCACCTTTTCAGATTGGAGGAAGAGATGGGTAGACAACAGGGTAGGAATATACTCAACAACATAAAGAGTAATAGAACACCACCAGAAACTAGTGGTTCTACGACAGCAAGACCTGACCATCCCAACACAGATGAAGCAGAAGAAAATGACCTTAAAAATAACTTTATGAAG
>LOJH01049449.1:0-12856 GCA_001685095.1 Ellobius talpinus
AGGACCTTTGGAAGAGCAGCCAGTGCTCTTAACCTCTGAGCCATCTCTCCACCCCCCCAATCTCTTTTTTAAGCATGTGAATTCACACATTCTAACAGTTTACCATATTATCTAAAGCTATTAAGTCTGGCCGTGGACAAAACAATATTTCACAGAAAACCTGAGATACTGTAAACTAATGTGTGCTTTAAAATTTGCTTCTTCCAAATGTTTTATTTTGGTGCCAAGGACAAAATACATGTGGTTCGCTAATAAACTCTTAGGAGACCAGGCCCCTACTAATTATAATTTCCTATGCTGTTTTCTAATTTCTTTGTAATATCAGTAACAGTTTTAACACCTTGTCAGGCATTCAGGAACCTCCATCTGTGCAGTATGGTGTATTCGTGAACTAGGCCCATCTGTACAGCTGATTAAAAATGGGATCCAATCCATGTTTTGACATTTCCCTGTAAGAGGTTAATCCTAGTACAGTTGTTGCATTTCAGGGAAGATTCTGGATTGACTTACATTCAGGGAGTTAGCAGACTAAACATTTTTTTTTATTTGAAAGTTTGGTAGTAAATTTTAATTCAAACTGACTTTAAATAAAATCACGTATTATTGAAATTAGATGTAATCAATTGGCTGAATTAGAAACAGAAAATATATTAAATTTAGCTGAATTAGAAACAGGCGATAAATTAAAATTTTATCTAACTATTTATTATGTGTATGAATGTGTCCCTGTGTGTATGTAGGCATACCGCAATAATACAGGAACCAGCTGAGGTCAGAAAAGAA
This sequence comes from Ellobius talpinus, assembly GCA_001685095.1. Lineage (NCBI taxonomy): Eukaryota > Metazoa > Chordata > Mammalia > Rodentia > Cricetidae > Ellobius > Ellobius talpinus. The sequence continues at coordinate 784 of LOJH01049449.1, forward strand.
CTTGGGATAACCTGGCACTGGATGTTACAGGTACTTGTGAGTCACCATGTGAGTGCTGGGTACAGAACATTAGTCTTCTCAAAAAGCAGTAAGCACACTTGATTGCTTAGCCATTTCTTCAGTCTCAAGGAATAGGAGATACATTTTATTACTGCTTTATGCTAAAAGTCATATTGTTAACAAACTCTACCCACTTTTGTGCTTCTGACTATATTACATATTTTTTCTTTCTTAGGATGTGTATTTTGAGGATAAAAAATAAAAAAAGGGGAGAACACTTCAGAAAAATCAGATATGTGCTACAGAGAATTGTAATGCACTCATATTAACTCAATATCAGGGGACTTGTGCAGAATGGTCCTGTCATTGGGTGAAAATCACAGGACATGAATGAGCTTGGAACTGTTGTCAGAAAACAGGGCACTGTGAAAGCAAAGGCTTCTTTTCAGTTAGAGAAACACTGTAGTGGGTTTGACTGATGGCAGGTAGAGTAATGTGTTCAGGGTTTGCTCCCGGGGCTTGCAGCATTCGTCTGCACTCCAGTTCTTTATGGGCGGGCCCTTGTGTGTTCATTTTCATCACAGTAGGAACTGGATACTATTCTTCACGCATTGCAACACTCTGTGTTACAGACTAGGACCTCAGATACAAAGGTAAAAAGATTTGATATTTGGACCAAACTTTCAATATTAAATACTCCTTAAGGAGAATAAAAAAGTACAAAAATATCACTTGATTGCAGAATTATGAGAGGAAAAGATCAGGAAAGAGAAAAATCAAAAATCCTAACAGGAGAGCCCCATTATTAAACCATAATTCTTAGATATAAATTTTAACAGAATAACGTGAAAACAAATTGAACACATTTGATTTTTAGCAATAATATCCTTAAGCTTCAAGTACTGACTGCTCTGGTATACAGTAAAACCATGAAAATAAGATGGTTTATTTGAATCAGGTTGTGATCAGAAGGATAAATAGGAACCTTAAAGCCTTTCCACAGGAAGGAATTTAATGTTAACAGAAGAAAATGTATGGATGACTAACAGTATTCCTGGTCTAACGAGGAAATAAAAGAAAATAGATTATTGGTCAGATCAAATTTTGAATATCAGCTTCACTAGTTTGTATAACTACTTGTTAAATGATGGAACAGAGTTTAGGTTTTGGGGTGTTTCTAGTTTTATTTGTTTCTTTAAATCAATGTCTCAAATCTTATTATATCACCCAGAATGGACTCCATTCATGATTTTCCTGCCATAACTTTCTTAGTACTACAATCACAAGTGTGTTACCATACTTTAAATGTGTGTGTAAGGTTTGTGAACATGCATGTGTGTGTAATACCTCAGTGTTACCAACACTACGTTAGTATGCATGAGAGGATAGATTATTTGGAGGTATTCATCAATACAGGCTCTGGGCAGGCCATGTTTGGAGTAAGGTTTCTAAGAACGTGATCCTGTATAATTTCCAGCTTCTAAAATTAGCTCTTGGCAACTGTGTATCACCTCTGTTGAGATCCCCTCATCCCAGTGAGTTCAAACATGGGAAGAAGCATCTTCCTCAGTCACAGAATAGTGATCTTAGCCTAATCACCTTCACTGCGCAAAGATATTAATGCCTGAGACAACAGTTAAAAAGTATAAAACACACCTCGGAAACAAAGGAAATATATTCACCACCAAACTCCAATTAAGTATTGGAGACTATATTTGGAAGACAATTATCTGTAAACAGCAGCTCAAAGCAAGAAGATCACTCAGAAACAGCATTTGGCAAAACATTGCAAAAAGTAGACTGAAAAGAGCAGTGTGAGAGCTATGGCTTTCTGAATGATGGAATTATTCCAATAGATTACATAAACTGGCTGGGTTTCTTCATGCTAGTATGCTTAGGATGCTGAAGGAAGAGAAGTGGACTGAATTCAAAGCTCGACTTGGCTCTACAGTGAGATACAACTCAGCTGGGACCAACATGTGAGACATTATGTAAAAATAACAACAAAGATTTAGATAGAAGTAGAAATGTCAGGTATCCTTCTAATTTGGCTGCCCAGTACTCAGTACAGAGCAGAGAAGAGATGAAGAGATGTGATAATATTACCGAGAATTATTTACTCATCCAAAGAAGTATCCCACGGTAGAGCGAGATATCACAAATTCACAGGTCACCATGCCTTGGTTTAGGGGGGATAATTGCCATTGTCTTATCCTGATTCTTTCACTTGCATAATTACAGAGACCCTCACCCCCCCCAAATAGACAATACACAGAAAGAAAGACTGCAGAACACAAACTCTAGATTGGAGGTTTCCATCAAATTTCTCCCCTCAGAGCTCAGGGAAGCCTCTCTAAGAGGAGAAGGAAAGAGTGCAAAAGTCAGAGTTGATGGAGGACACTAGGAGAACAAGGCTTTTAAATCAGCTGAGCAAAGCTCATACGAACTCATAGAAACTGATGCTGCAAGCAGAGAACAAACACAGTTCTCTAATAGGTCCTCTGCGTATGTATTTAAGATTTCTGTCTGGAATGGATGGGACTCCCAATTGCATGAACGAGCGGATCTCTGATTCCTGTGTGTGCTCTTGGGCTCATTTTCTATTTCCCAGTTGTGTTGTCCAACTGCAAAGTGTTAATTTTGCTTTATCTTACTATATTTATTTTTGATGTGTTTTATTGTTCTCTTGGAAGCCTGTTCTTTTCTACTTTTCTAGTGTGAGAGAGAGAGAGAGAGAGAGAGAGAGAGAGAGAGAACGGGAGTGGACTCAGAGAAAAAGGGAGGTAGGCAGAAACTGGGAGGAGTAGAGGAAGGGGGCACCCTTCTCAGGATATATTATATTAGAAAAGAATCCATTTTCAATAAAAGGTAAAAATTGAATAAAAAGATTTGTGAACAATAAGCTATGGGGCATGTTATCCTAGTCTGAAAACAACATCAAAAATTAAAACCCATAAAGATTAGTTTTAATTTTCCTACATGCATGATTTGCTTCCTAAGATGCTAATAGATCATCTCACTTCTTCTTCCTCAAAACAGAAATTTTTCTTAAATACCAAACAAATATTATGTCATTTTTTAAGAGAAACAATGTGCTAGATCATGAATCATAAATCAAAGCTACTTAGGTAAAAGGCTCTTGCTTTTATAAAGCATTAACAGTAATCAGCATAAAAAATAGAAACTTAATCATCATGCAGATGCAAGATGATAATTATAAAGGATTTCAATGTCATCCACTTAGAAAAATAATATCCAAATTAAATCAACTAAAAAAAAGTAACAAGCTGGTAGGTGCTAAGTAATATGGAAACAAAATTCCCAGGGTACCATGTATCCAAACTTGAGCAGATTAAACAAGCATATGTGACTGAAGGTGAGTAAATATGAACACTGGGTAAAGTTTGAGAGACATGGTGTTTGTAATTATACACAATAGAATTAGTGCCCACTGAGTCTTGATTTTACTTGAATGTAGTCCACCTCAATGCTTAGGTGATAATAACAATACGTCATTCAGGGTATTGTAAATAACCTCAAGGGTTGTGTATGAAAACTCTGGGGCTGAGCAATACCCAGGTGTTCACACCTTGATGAAGGGCAGTAAATGCACGGGGGTTCTTTTATAGAACAAGCAGGACGAAAATATAACCTTTGAGCACTGTGTTTGGCAAAGCTAGCTCACTGTGTCCGTTTTACCCGCTCAGAAAATATGTTAAATATCTTGTAAATTTTGCTGACCAACTTCCCCCTAGAGTAAAAACTGGGAAAGGAGTAGGCAAAAAGAGTGATGCCATCATTTCCCTCATTCTCTTTGGTACAGGGATAAGCCATCTGTTTGGGAGCTGCTTTCTTCCGTTTACCTCAGAAGCAGACGGTGATCTGCTTAGGGACAGTGCAAGCACGTTAGGTTTGCAAGGTGGCTTTTTATTCCAGCAGGCAAAAAGCAGGTGAGTCAGACACTAGCTCTCATAATAGCAAGGCAGTCTCTTGTGACCTTCAGTCCCTTATGAATAGAACTAAAGAGACTCAGGAAGAGTCTTATTCTGCTTCTTGAAGCAGATTGTTATATGTTTGGACTCAATTTTCTTGCTCCTCAGTCAAAATGTTACGGGAAAAAAAGACGCTGCAAAAATGGGTGCAGGTTCTATGGCTTACATATACTCTGTCCAGTGGAGCAAGTAGGAAGTACATGTTGTTGTTTTTACTTGAATGAAGAGGAATAATTCTGCATGATGGTAGACACTTTTCGTGTTTAGTGGTCACATGTGGCTAGTGGTCACATTATTGCACTGGAGGGCTCAGTCACAGAATATTCCAATCACCTAAGAGGTATCTCTTAGAAACTGCTAATACGGTAGGGCATTTTCTTTCCTTTGTTGTCTGATATGATAGGCTCATAAATGGAAAATCAGCCGCTGCATTAAGTTCTCATGTGGCCTAACAGCTATTTGACATTACCATAAAAGGTGAAGTTTTATATATCTCAATAATTGTGTTCATCTTCATGTCTAATCAAGCTAAACTTAAGAGGTTTCCTCACATTCTTTGTAATCAGGCTAAATTTAAATAACTGAAGGTGTTTTTATGTTAGAACTTGTCCTGGCTTACCAATGATGTTACCTGCCTATGTATTTGTCTGTCTTTCAGGTGGTCTGCATATCTGTCATCTATCTGTCTATCTATAAATGCTATCCATCCATCCCTTCATCTATTTGTGCGATTTAAAGATAAAATTGACTCTACTATGCTAGGTATGACATAGCCCTATGACATTTATCTCACTGCCATTTTGTGTTAAAAGTTTGCACATTGGAAGTTTCAGTGTGAGCAATCAAAACATAGCACTTATAAACGGATAAGATTTATTATGAACTTGCGGATGTGTTTTTTTAAATTCTATTTCATTAAAATGCCATCTTAAATCAATGCTGATTATTATATGGAACATCTAGAATATCAGTATACAAAGAATATTAACACAATATTATGCATCATTTGTATTTAAATTCACAAAGAATAATATACATCGCAAATGAAATAACATTTCTGAATGATGGCATTTTCTGAAGGACAACTGAAATGCTTGAATAATAAAGTGTATAACATGAGAGTATGCAGTCTTCATTATACTGTATATTACCAAACAAAACACAAACAAATATTTTTAATAAATGAGAAAATAAGCTAGGAAGTGGAAAGCTCGACTGTAAAAAAGTTGTGTGGCTGTCAAGGATGTCAAACCTAACTTGGCTTTGTGCATTAATGTCACACAGAACGGAGCTCTAGGAATGTATGGAAGCGTGATTTCTTTTCTTCTTCGAGGTTTCTTGAGATGTACAGAGTGATGCCTAAAGCAGATCTGATCAGATTTATGCATGGAACACTCTAAATTAATAAAGCTCTTTTATTGCTTTTTCCAGGTGGCTTCTTACACATAAAGCTTTATTTTTGTAGCTGGTGTATATTTTTTCTCAAATTCATCATGGTGGGATATCAGATACCTTCTGTTTTACACTTAGAATTCTGTTATCTCATGGCTCTGTGAAAATTCAAATATCATCTATTTAAATTGTGCCTTCTTAAAATAGAAAGAAATTGTTTTATTTGGTCCATTTTCTCTTCCCTTTCTTGCAAACCTATACATAGTTATAAAGTTTCCTTTCTAGGAATACTATCATGTTACCTCAACATGTTACTAGTACTACTTATTTAAGGGATTCATGTAATATTTCCTCATGTAGTACTTATAGTAAATTCATGCAGTAATTCAGGCAAGTCCCATGTGTAAAATGAGAAACTAAAAACCAGGAAATTAACCAGTTTTCTTAGTTACTGCAAGTAGCAGAAGTCAGAATCTAAAATTTGAATGTAATTTGTACTGACTATACAGCCTCTATCATTCTGAAACGTGCAAACTGCCTTCGTCACTTGAGGCCATCTTAGGACCTTCCGGTTTCTATAGTCTCAGTTCTCATGTTAATGCAGGGAAGATGGTTTAGGAAATGGAATCTTTCTATTACTAACATTAAGGATAATTCAATTTTTACCGTTGAAATTCATAGTTTAAAACTGGCTTTCATTTCACAGTTTCGTACATGGGAATGCAGAGACTATGCTACACATTGTTTAATATAGTGGAAAAATAGGTGGAAAAGAAAAATACTGAATGGTACAAACTAAAGATGGAAGAAAGGAAGTAAGAAGAGTTTAAATATTATCACATAGGCTATTAAAATCAAAATATTTCCTTTGAGAATATATAGATATATAATTGGGAATAAAGATGGAACATATCATCTGATCTGAGTTGCGAATGACAAACAGAAGTAAGTTACACTGAAACTTGAGCAACGAAAATCAGCAAAGACTAATGTGCTGTATGGTTCAGGTTCATATATGTATGACAGGTATGCATCAATGTGTGTGTACGTGTGTGTGTATGTGTGTGTATGTGTGTGTGGGTGTGTATGTGTGTGTCTGTGTGTGTGGGTGTGTATGTGTGTATGTGTGTGTGTGCCTTAAGTGCTGAGCCATGTTTCCAGCCCTAATATTGGCACCATATATTGATTAACCATTAAGAAGTCTCGAGGAAATGAAATGTTGACTTTATGACTGAAGGGCAAAAGAAGAAAGAGTAGTTCGGAATTGGGGGAACGAGTTATTATCATAAAAGTCGAAGATGGTATTGCTGGAATGATTAAGGCTAGTGGAGCATTTGACATTTAACAATGAGGACATGAGTTCAATTCCTAGCCTGAAGAACAACAGAGCACAGAGTCTGTATCCCCATTCCTGGGACAGAGGGGTAGAGAGCAAAGACAGGAAGGTCTCTATAGCTCAAACAGCCTGTCAGCTTATTGAATACAATAAGCTCCATGATTAGGGCAAGGCCTTGTCTCACAAACATGCATTCATAGGATTGTGTGTGTTTGTATGTGTGTGTGTATTTACACTACATATACACACTTAAGCACACATTTAAACATAAGGGAATTTATGTGGTGGGAGCAGCAGGTATTTTTCCCATAAGGAAAGTTCAGCCTAGTGATGTTTGAGCCTGAATGGCATTATCTATACCTGTATTTCAGTACATGATTCCGTTTGAGACTGAAACTCAGTTGACTGCATCTACATGTGTCCATGAGTCATCACATACTTGACACAAATCAGGAGGAAAAGGATAAAAGTTCAGCACACATATATGGATTGATCCATTTAAGAGATGAGACAATTTATTCTAAGTCTTCGGGAACATATTATTGAAAGAGAAAAAAATTAGATGTCATCAAACCTACTATTTAAACTGATTATTTCCAAATGAGGATAAATAATTTTTCAATGTAAAATTTCAATGTATTTTCAATGTAAGTGTAATAATTCTTAATTTGTCACATGGACACTTCTTTCAATAGATACATGTTTTAAAAATACTTTAATAACATTGTGTGGAGATATATGTTCGTGACAATGGCCTTTACTGATTTTTCAAGTGGAAATTTCATATACCTGTGAAATCAAATCAGGTCTCACATTTCCTAAGCTTGTAAAAAAAAAAACCCACAAGCTTTCTTTAGACCTTTTATATATTTGTCACCCTTCAACTGTAATGACAGTGAGTTTGACCACATGAACAATCAATGAAGTTCCCTGAAGTTATGAAATCCTGTGGTTTTATTTCTTGGAATATCATCTAATTGAAAGCCAATGTTTGTATCAAGGAACATTTGAAGACATTATCTTCAAAAAACAGCAGTGAATTTCAGCTTCAATCACAGGGTGATATGATCTTGTTGAATTTCTAATTGAAAAGCAGCTCATGTGTTCTACAGGTCAATTTTAATAGCGAAAGTCTATTTTGGTTGATAGAATTACTACCACACTGTTATCAAAGTGGCTCCAAGAAACCCTAAGAAAGAGCATATTTGGAAAGAAAGAAGCATATTGCTATTAATGATGCCAGAGAGCCTCAGGAGCTCGCCTTACCAAATATTAATTTTCTATATTATTCCTACTTTCATTGTAGTGCTACACCCAATTAAAGCATCAAGCACTTAACCTATACTTGTGAAAAAAGCAGTTTATGATGGGTGTAATCATACTCCCATAGGTCCAATTATCTCTGTTGGCTTCCAATTAATCCATAGAGTTGTTAGGGCCTCCTTTTAATTAGATCTCTGCCTCTGAAAGAACAATCTTTCTTTTTTTTCATATTTCACTTTATTATTTCTTTACTGGAACCCTGCAGGGTGGGAATACTACTTTGAAATGCACTTGTCTGTTTGGTGGCTGGTTGAGATTAATAAAGATGATATTTTTAACTGGCAAATGCTTCTGAGTAGAGATAAAATTGTTAGCCCTTTTTCCATGAAAACTAAATGCAAATATGTACAAAATGAGAAAAGACATACGTTTTATTTTTGTTTTAAATATGTTTCTCATTAAAACCAATTGATCTTTCCATCACTCTTCTGAATTGAAATTCTGCACAGAATTAGTTTTTCTTCTTCATGCAGTTCGTCAGTTAGCTTTATTTCCTTTAAGGATATGAATATGTGTCTAAATTAAGATGTAATAAATTGAACTGTAGGTGGGAGACATTCAATCCTAGTGAAATTTTGCCTACTAAATGTTCTATAAGCCAAAGATAAAGTCAAGGATAAAAGGTTTCTTTGGTAGCAATGGCTCTCCAGTACAATTGCATTTAGATAAGTGGTCACCTCATGAATCATGTTTTTGAGCTCCTCAAGAAAACTCTGAAACTATAGGTTCAAATCCCAACTGGTCTCACTCTCTGTGCACAACCTGGGAAACTATTAAAACATTCTTCTTTGTTACAGAATTTAGACAGTTTTGGGTATATTCCCAGGAGTAGTATTGCCGGATCCTGGGGTGGGTTGATCCCAAATTTCCTGAGAAACCGCCACACTGATTTCCAAAGTGGCTGCACAAGTTTGCATTCCCACCAGCAATGAATGAGTGTTCCCGTTACTCCACATCCTCTCCAGCAAAGGCTATCATTGAGATTTCCTTTCTCCCAGTTGGTATCTCTGTTGCTCCAAGGTCAACGAGTGCATTTCTCTGAAGAGGAAGGATTTAAACTATTTCTGCTTTAAACTTATTGCTATTGCAGGTATTTAGGAATTTAAGCCTTACAGGAGTTAAATTACCTTAAAAAGTGTTTTGTGTGTTTACTTTTATACAAATGAGTACACATCTAATTTTCTGTCTAGAAAATGTGACCAACCACATGTGATATACAATTATTCCCACTGCTTCATACCATTGAAAGTATGTAATATTGAACTATTTCCATAAGGGAATAATTTACATATTTAATGGAGCCATATATTAACAGAATGCTAATATATAGTATAAGTCACAGAACTATAATTTAAAAAGAGTATAGATATAAACAATCCAGATACAGATTTTCTTTACAAATCAGCATCAATAATAAACTGGGATTTGATTGGTAGTTGTTTATTCTTCCTTTCTCAAAGTAGGAATCACATGTTACCATTACGACTTTCCAAATCTCTTCCCTGTACTAGTCTTGAAAACATTGGACTCAGCCTCTGGAATTTTGGCTGTTGGTTCCAGCTGTTTGCAAACTGCTTGGGATATTTACAAGGTTTTCAACAAATGGTGATGGAAGAAAAGTGAGGAGAAAATAAACTAAAACAATTATTCTTAATATTTATTTGGTGATATTGCTCCATATCTCTGTAGACATGATTGACTATTATGACATGCTTTTAGGACCTCAGGAAAAATAAAGAAGATGGTACATTGAACAGAGTTCAGCATAATTCATTATGTCCTCAATCTCAAATTTTAGTGAGGATTAGTGGAAAGAAAGTGCAGGGAATCTGGCTTTTCACTGTCAAGTTGTCCTCTATAGATTTCTGAACATCCTTATTATGCAGTTTAGGTAGAAGTCTAAAAAAATAGGGATGGAATATTATTGGTTTGATCCAGTTTTAGTCGTTAGATTTTCCTTAACTCATACAATGTGTATAAATGTTGAACCCTAAATAAAAATATTAAATTATACTTGATACCTGCATAAGTAGCAAATCAAGCATTATTCAGATTGTCATTCCTTCTGTTTTTACATGAAGAATTGAATTAAAAGAAAATTATTAGGATGTTGCATAGTGAGTAAGGAATTCTAAACGTGGGAACTGCTTAAAGTAATTAGACTGAAACAATCTCAACATAAAGCACTTTCCTTTGTGATGAATGAGTTTTCCTCAGCTCTTATGGGAGAATATATTTCTGAAAGTTCTTGGACTTAACTGCTCTTATGGTTTTGGTGTTACTTTCACTCTGTGCTATGCCAGCTCAACCTTCTGCAGCTGGATAGCGGTGCGTCTTTCACACAGATATACTTCTTTCACACAGATATACTTCTTTCACACAGATATACTTCTTTCACACAGGTATACTTACTTCTTTTCCTTTCCTCATCTTCTCATCTCCTTCTCTTTCCCCTCTTTCCCTCATTTTGCACATAGGGGTAACTGAGGTCAGACCCAGGTCCACATACCTGCTAGGTAATCCCTCATCACCTGAGCTACACAGAGATTTCAAATATATTTCTTTGTACTTTGGATAACCTCTAAACTCTAGAACAAACCTGAAACTGTGTATTCATAGGGATTTTAAATGTTTCTATTCAAAGAATTAAGCAGCAGCAATATGACTTTACTTGTTTGATTGTAATGTTATTCCTCTTCTTTGACAGTAGAACCCTGTTATAGCTTTACATATTGTTAGTAGAAGGAAATGTTAGTGAATGAAATCATGAAAACACCACATGGTACTATATATACCACAATACATTAGTTGATTTCAGTTGTTGTTGTTTTTTGTTTGTTTGTTTGTTTTTCCGAGACAGGGTTTCTCTGTAGTTTTGGAGCCTGTTCTGGAACTAGCTCTTACAGACCAGGCTGGCCTTGAACTCACAGTGATTGGCCTGCTTCTGCCTCCCGAGTGCTAGGATTAAAGGTACATGCCACCACCGCCCTGCCTTTTCACTTGTTTTGTATATATACCAGGAGACCAAAATATTAGTTAGTATTTGGGCTTGTTGTTTATACAGGACGCTCCAATTCATTATGAACTGCTAGTGACTGATTCAGTTCTCCAACTGAATTTTTCCCATATGGGTCAGTTGTTGCTAGGTTTAATGGTGTTAATATAATACCATGGTGTGTGTTTAGTATTCTCGCCTTCTATTCTTTTCTCTTTTTTTCACTTTCCCTCTCTTTCCCTACCTCTATTCCTATAACTTTCTTCCTAGTCTTCTTCTTCTTCTCTTTGAATCATCAGGTGCTTCTAAGGCTCAGATTTGTAAACTGTCACAGTTTGAATCCCAACAGAATTGTCTACACTCGCCCCAAATTGAAACATCTGTGAGAATTACTAATTGATATGTCCATAGTTGTATCTGAGATTTTCATAATCTCCTCTGAAACACTGTTATGTTTGGAAATGATTAAGTAGGTTCATCCATTTGGGAACCAATCACCCCAGGGGTTTCCTTGGTACCCTCCTCTGCTGAGTAGTGACCTCTTCTACCTTGGCCAGGTCATCTCTGACCAATGAATCTTCATTACTGAGTCTCTCAAGAGCTGAGGGCTTGGCTATCCAGATGTCCCAATCGTCAGTACAGACTCTAAGTTTTGTGCCGCGTGTGGCCACCTGATGTGTTCACTAACTCATTTTCACATTCCTCTCCCCTCCTCCTTTGCCTATTCTTGCCTAATCTGCATTCCCCTTCTACCCTTTTCGTTTTCATCCCGTTTTGTGTCTTCTTTGTTACGCTATTTACCAGGTAACTTCTTCCATTTAGTCTAATCTCCCTACTGTGATCATCCAAACAATTGCACTTAAGTTCCACAGTCTTCTGCAGAGCAGCTATCATTCCATCTATTACGAGAAATTTAACTGAGTGAATGTGAGAGTATCTTCTGAAGTGAAACACATGCAAAATGTCTCAAAAACAGCTTTGAAACATTTTTTTTTATTTCAGGCACTTTTTTATTGTTATTAAAAAATTTTCCAC
>LOJH01049450.1:12928-24318 GCA_001685095.1 Ellobius talpinus
TGTGTGATATTAAATTAGATGTAATCTATTCCCTCAGGGCTTTCATAGTTTCCCAAGTGATACAATAATTTTTCTGTTTGATGACAGTTCCAATGACTACCTTTGAGCATGATGCCATGTTCATATGTAACTTGGTGGGCTATGATACTATTCCAGATGAGAACTTCACATATATATAACCTGTTCCTTGAAACAGTAATGCACTTTGTATTCATTTACCTTTTCCTTTTGATTTACTATTTCTATCACAGAGTTTTTAAGACAGTATTTTTCAAGTTAGTGAAGGAGTGGAGAAAGAATACTTGCCTTCCAAGTGGCCCATAACTGGTAGGAATGTTATTAAATAGCTTTTCAGGCAGAAAGTTCAAATGCCTGCCTACATTTTTGGATAGCGGTTACTGTCTGAATGATGCTAGTGTACCTCCCAATGCAACTTCCTTACACAATGCAGCAGGATTTATATGTCCATGAAGGAGTTACTTCATAATACTTCATGAGGTACCTGTGCCACCCCCGTTTTGCAGGCAGAAGTAACTCTGACAGACTTAGAACCTGATTAACCATTATTTCAATGATGTCAGAGTGTGAACCAAGTGGAAGGTGGGCCCTGGGTCCCTTCATTCTCCAAAACCCTCTCTCTAAATGCAATGGGTCAGAAGTGTTAGTGGGTTAGAAAAAGTCAAAAGCTCATCCAAACAAAGCTAAAACATTTTGAGATAGTTTTCTATGAGAATTAAGACATTGGATTAAAAATGAAAAGCAAATCTAAAATAAAACCTTGATAACTTTATTATAGATATGAGAATAGGACAATTAGTATAGATTTATTCTATTAACATTCAGAGAACATTTATTTTCTTTATTCTCAGAGCCTCTCCTGAGAAATGGTCAGCAGGCCTAAGTTTAATCTTCTTGCAGGAATGGACAGTAGTGTGGCCTGGCTTCAGCCATGAGATCGTGTGGCCAGTGAACTCTGACCTGTGCTTTGGTAAGCTACTTAAATCTCCATTTTGTCTATCCAGAATTATATGTCCATTGTGACATGAAATACAAACAGATTTCTGCCTATTTATCAAACAGCTTGTTTTTGGTATTTATTCAAAGAATTTGTCAGTGACCACAAAATGAATTCTAATATATATTTATTATGCAGTTATTGTTTCATTGATAGTTTCTCTCATTCAGACACTGTCATAATGCAGACCATCTGTTGGTACAGTTCCTCTGTTTTTCTCACATAACTGTATAAGGTGTGTGCTGATTTTTCTGGAGCATGTTCTATTAGCCAGTCTACTCACTCAGCTAATTTCACCTCCTTGAGCCATGGCTGCCCAAATAAGGTATAAGTCTGGTGATAAGTGAAGGACATAGACCTAGATTCTATCCATTTTGTGTACTTCTCTCTCCATACCTTTCTGCTTTTATAAAGAATTATTTGACTTTCAAATATGCATTTGTATGTAGGGATGCAGTTAAGCATGTGTGAAGGTGTCCACAGAGGCAGAGGCCTCAGATGCCTCAGAGATAGAATTCAGGCGGTTGTGAGTCACCAACCTGGGTGATAGGAACTGAATTTGGGTCTTCTGCAAGAACAGTGCATGCTATCTCTCTCTTTTTTCCTAACTGTATTTTTTTATTGATTCTTTGAGAATTTCTCATCATGCACCGCAGTCTCACTCATTTCCTAGCTCTGGCATATCCTCTTTTCACCCTTGTAACCTGACACCCAAATAAAATCACAAATTTTATATTTAAAACAAAAAACAGAAACAAAACACATCTTTCTGCCCCCTCTGGACAACGATCTGCTCACAACGTCATGTCTGCAGCTCTGCCATACTTGTAACACTTTGTTCCTGTCTTTCCGCCCACTCCATCACATGCTCGTCCATTGTAGTGGCATTGGAAGCAGCTGTGTGACCCACAGTACACCCTTCTGCCCAAACAGCTGTATTTGAAAATGTTGAGAGTCGTTAGTTTGGTTCAAGTCCTTTGGTTTCTGCCATATCATCAATACTGGATCCTCACTGAGTCTTCTTTAAGATATCCTGCTGTTGCCCAGAGTCATGGAGATCCTGTGGCTATGGTTCCTCAGGGCTGGCTCTTTCACATGCTCCAGCAGCTCACAGATGGGGTAGATGTTCAGGTGGACCAGCTCAGGGTCCTGGATCTGGCCCTGGGTGGTAGCTGAGTATAACATGAGGGCCTGCTTGTGGGGGTTTCTGTCTGCCTGGTTCCCAAGCCATTTAGTCCCAGAGAAAATCACANTAGCCACATGGCTCGGTACCTTTTTCAGCGGGGTAGGTCACATCTTGTTTCTTCCAAGATCTGGGCAGGCCTGCAGGAAGATCTTCCTTCTTCCCTGAATACTCCCGTTCTCATTGCCCTGTCTCTACTTCCTGTCTGGTTTCTGGCCAATCAGTGTTTATTTAAAACATAATTGACAGAATACAGAATTGTCCTGCACCAACTGAGTAGGTCAGTCAGGCTTCCTCTTCCACCCCAAACTCCACCCCAGGGAGGGGCACGTCCAGCTCTCCCATGCTCCTGCTACAAAGGCCAGCTCACCAGTTCCCACACTACTGCCTATTCTTCCATGTGGCTGTTGACAAGGGGCAGGGCCATCTCTCCGTTGTGTGTGCCAGCTATCAAGAGGCAGGTCCAGCCCTCCTACACCCAACATTTACAACGTTGCTGGCACTGTAGACCAGGAGGATGGGGACCAGCTTTCCGGAATACAGTGGCTGGTGAGAGGTGGGGCCAGCTCAGCTTGTACTTAATATGATGTGAGTAGAGGCATTGCAGTACTCTCTGGATGTAAACCCTCATTCTTCTTATTGTTGGATTGTTATATATAGGACTTACAAAAAATACTAAGCTAGTTTTTAGTTTTAAAAGTATCTGATGAATTTAACACTTATGATTAACATGGTCTGGTTTTTCTTCTAAGTTTCACAAAAGTTGAAGTTAGCTTCTCAGAGTTTTGATCATAATATTTATTTTTGCAGAAATCACTCAGATGCTCATGTGCGAAACAGAACAGAATCAACTGAGCTGGAAACAGAAATGGAGCAGTGTTGCAGATAATCTTATGATTTTCATAGGCATAGAACAATGGACACGATCCTAAAGAGATTTGCACTGAGCCTCATTATGGCTTGGAAAGATGCTTGTGTTCACACAGTTGAGACCTTGAGTCTACATTAATAATACCCCACAGACAGAGCCACTAACCATGGCGTGTCAGATGATGTCTTGCTTCAGTTAGTCATAACTGGAAACTTGTAGATCTACAACCATTTGGGCTTACTCTTTTTCTGTAATAGCATTAGAAGACTAAATAACATCATATTATTCTTTGTTTTATGACCAACAAAATTAGGCATGTAGTAAAAAGCACATCACCAAAACAAAAGTTTGACACTTTTCAGATGTTTTTGGCCTCTGTGGCTTCCTGATGCTAACTGTGATCACAAAGTTCCAAACAGAGAAAAATTTTATACTCTAGATACTGGAGAAAAAGGCTTTGGTCCTGAGGGTTCTTGGTGACTTCACACACTGTAGTGACACTGATGGCAAATTAATCTATAGAAGAAAATTAGATGATGTGAACTTCATCCTGAAACACAGGGGTCTTGGCATCTTGTCCACACAACCTAATAAACCACATACAGTGCTTTCCATCACCAAGGCTGAGTGGTCAGTGGCAAGCATGGACTGTTTGTGAAGGCCATGGCATGAGTATCGTGGACTCATTAGAACTCTCCGGGTCTGAGGATGACAAGACCAGTCAAATATCACCTTCAATGATGGTGGACAACTCTAAATGATTTGACTTTGCATATCTCAATTATCAGATCTTGTCTGTACTTTAGGATAGCTCCTGAGTTCAAGGTTTGCAATACATATGACCTTTGGTACAGCTCTTTGGATTCCATATTTTCTCATTTTCCTCAAAGTCTAGCTGGACTACAAATATGATAATTATGAATAAAAACTAACAGTAAAAAGAGATTATTTTGCCATCAGTAGTAATGATAGATTCCAAACAGATGAATATTACTTACTATTATGCATTATTTAAAATGAAGCAGTATTGTAAATACGTTACATTGCTTTCTTAAAAGTAAAGAACTATTATGTCACAAAATACCTTTTAAATGAGTCACTATTGTGGTAAAATGGATACAATGTGTTTGTGGTACTTAATTTTTGTCAACCTCGTCTTAGACCTAGAGTTACTTCCAGGAGTTTTGCATGTGTGTTTGTCTCTGGGGGCATTCTCTTTACTGTTGATTGATATAAGAGGGACTGGCCCACGGTGGGTGGTGTCCTCCCTAAAGGTGTACCTGAATCATATGTGAAATGTATCTGAGAAAGCTAGGGGACTCAAATCAATAAGCAGCATTTTTCCATGGTCTCCACTTTGATGATGGACTGCCAAATACTGAATGGCATGATACCTTCCCTACCCACATTGATTTTAAACATGGTAATTATCTAAGCAAAAGAGAAATGAGCTAATAGATAAATTCACAGATAAAATGGGTGTGATAGTGTGTAACTATAGTTTCTGATACTCTGGAGACCAAGGGTCACTGAAATTAAGAATTCAATACTGGGCTGATCAACATAGCAAGACTACTTTATATGTATTATAAAATTCTCTTCAATTGCACTACTTACTAGGTTAATGTAGCCTGAAGTTTGAACTCCTGAGGTTTGTATTGATACTGACCAAAAATACAAAGGCCCAAAAGGATCAAAGCATGCTAACTGGAAGCAGTCTTTGGAATATTGAATGTGAAGGGATGATATGTCTTTGGGCAGAGCAATTTATACTGACACACTGGTATACAGCTCTCATTTCTTGCTGCACGTATACTCAAGTACGTTGTAAAACCTGAGTTCATGGACATTTTTTCTTTAATGTAATTCAGTAATCAGATCTGCATGTGCTTTAGACTGGATTATTTTGACTGATTTAGTAATGACTCAACATAAAGCCACCAATAAATATCTCTCAGATAAATGAGTAAAAAACCACAAAGGTAATTAATTCAAGTACATTAACAATATCTGGTAAACAGTTCCCCTAATTGCATGGTTGTCACAATTCCAAGACATAAACATAGAAAGATTAAACCCTTAATTTTGCCAAAATTACACATCTATATATCTATAACTATAAAATGCTTTCATGTGTTTATGTCCTTGACATTTATTACTCTGAATCTGCATTTTACCTAAGTGGCCCTAAAGTCAGCCGACTTGTGCCTACATAGGATATAATTATTCACATTGCCCAAATCAAATCATTTTTACAGAGCTTTACATGTCATAACACATATTTTCTTAAAACTGTCATTCTTTGTGCAGCTTCAGAAGTGACTACTAATTGGCTAGTTTATTTTAAGTCTCTATGGATCCAAACCCATGGTAAAGTAAGCTTTCTTTTTCTGTTTGGCAAATTTATCCAACCATGGTCATTTGTCTTGACCCATTTTCTCATCCTACAACCCAGTGGTTCTCAACCTGTGGGTTGTGGCCCCCTTCGGATTGTATATCACATATCCTGCATATTATATATTTACATCACATTTCATAATAGTAAAAAATTTGCAGCTATGAATGAGAAGCAAAATTATTTTATGGTTGGAGATCACCGCAGTATGAGGAAGTGTGTTAAAGGTCACAGCATTAGGAAGGTTGAGAACCACTGCTATAACAGAACAGTTAGTGTTAGGTAACTTATCAATTAAATCAAGCCATGTCGCTCATAGTTCTGGAGTTTGTTGCAGCTCATAAGGCCTCCTGCTGTGTCACAGCACAGTGACAAAGAAGCAGACATAGGGAAAGAGGAAGAGCATGAGGAGCAGCCACTTAGAATGACCTTCTGCTTTGGTAACTACTCTCTTGAGACTAACCTCTAATGCTTCTTAACAGCCCAGTCATTTCGTAAAGACCTTGCCCTCTTGAAGTACTCCTACACCAGGCCTACTTCACACTCTTATACATTCAGACCAACTTGGAGGTTTGTGGGAACTCTGCCAGGCAAGTCTATGCACACCATTGTTAAATGAGTTTTTAAAGTATTTAGCACTTTGCAGCAATAAAGTATTTGTAGTTAAGATATGCATATTTGTTAGGTGTGAGGCTATTGAACATTTAATAGATGTAACATTTTTATATATAGGTGACATGAATGTGTGCTGGTTCTCAAGCAGTCCAGAAGAGGGCATCAGATCACCTAGACTGTTGAGAACCACCTGGCATAGATGCTGAGCTCCAAGCTCTGATCTTAAGTACTGAGCTGCCTCTCCAGCTCCACATTTAACTAAAATATGCACTAGGAAACCAAAAGCATTATGGCTCAGTTCTCTGAAACATTTGTGTTATTGCAGTGGTCTGGGATGAAATCTAAACAAAGTATCTGTGACGTCCACTGTAATCATTGATCCAGTTTTTTCATGTTCTCCATCTAACACTGCTTATTTAATGGTGTGGGCAGTGCTTTGCCTTTTTTCCCCCTCACTGAAACAGTTGAAAGTAACTCTGCCCATGTGAAAGACTGGCAAAGTACATGAGCATAAAGAAAATGTATGTGCAGTTACTGAAAACACAGATTAATACCAAGTACAAGAAGCCTTCAAATAAACATTGGGAGTATTAAAAAAAACAACGGTTAAGAAAACCTGGTTTAGATTCTGATTGATATTTTCATTGAGAAAAAAATACATATAACGCTTCTGAGCTCAAATTTCTTAGCTCTAAAACATTGCTAGTGTTTCGTACTCATTATTCTTCTAGATGGGCATATTGTTAAACAGACTCCTAATGGTTTACCACTATACTCATGAATTAATACAGTTCCCTACTCTTATCAGAGAAACTTCTACTTAAAGTAGATGGTGATTAATACTATAACCTATAACTGGCCAAGGTTCAGAGAATAAGAGACTAGAGAATACTCATCTCTAAGTGCAATATCTACATCAGACCACAATGGAAGAGAGGGAGGAAAGAGTGCAAGAGGCAGAAGCTGTGGATGACTCTATGGAAACAGTGTCTGTACAAAATGGAGCAGATGATCCCATGAACACACAGAGGCATGACAGCACGTGTAAGCTCTGTGCCCGTCCAAGCCAGGCCAGATCCCAGTGTGGAAAGGGAAGCTGGGTAGGCAGGGCATCCACTCCTAGCCAAGGAGCTATTGGCAATTAACTTCTACGCGATGGCGAAGGGTGGTCTTCTAAGAGACTTCTGATAAATCAACCGTGCTCCAGTGGAAAGTCACACATCCAAGAATATTTGAGTAGTACAAATTAGAATTGATTGCTTAAAACAACAACAAAAGAGTACACAACATTGGGTGGAGAGGAAAATGGGAGGAGATCTTGGAGGAGTTGGGAGAAATATGACCAAAATGTGTTAAATGAAAATTTCAAGAACTAAAATCTAAGCTTCGGTAAAACATGAAAGCCAATATTGAAGTATGGAAACCTTTGAACCCACCCTCTGCTTGCTTCTGCTGATTAATGACTCTGTGGAGGTATTTGGAAGAGGCCATGGCTGGGATCCAGGACCTGTTGCTTTAAACCAATGAGTGACATTAATCTGGGCCAGGGCACCCATTCTGTTGCTTTAGAGATGCCATGCTGCCTTGTCAGAGGTGTGATAGCCACACCGTGACTCCCTATGTCTAGCCTGTGAAAGAGACTGAGCTCTTCTCTAGCTGATTGAGGAATGTAATAGAAATGGCTCCTCAGGGTCCTTCCAGAATCTGTTTCCCCAGCCTCTCTAACTCTTCTGTAATTGAAAGTACTCTGACTAGCACTGCCTTAACAATTACAATCAATAAGTTAGTGGTTTCTCTTCTCCCAAAACTTTATAAATGTTTGAGTCTATTGGAAATGATATGGCTAACTGTCTTCATGTTTATTTAGCATTTGATATGTAGATTATTATTTTCCAAATAATTCTTCCCCTTTTGTATGTTTCTTTTTCTGCAATAATTTTAGGACATATCCTGTGAATACTAATTTCAAAGAAATATTTTTTCTATGAAATATTAATTTAATTTTTAAAACTGGAGTGACTATTTCTCTCTGTCTTCAATTACAACTGGAGGCCATTATCTATAAGAGCCAGAAGATTTGGACCTAAATTTCATCTCTTCTTTATTTTGGCTATTTTATTTAAGTTAAAATAAGTTAAATTATATGAGCCTCATACTATGTCAAAAATTTAAGGATAAATGAAGTTTCATATATAAAGTGTATGTTATAGCATGTATCCCGTGATGCATAAATGATGCAGGATATACATTGTCTCAACTTCTGTTGAGTTGGCAATATGTTGAGAGTCAACAACAGGACCGATAAGCTACACCTTACAACGAGGCACCTTTTTCTTCAGCACATAGTTACTAGTTCCACCTCTAGACCATAACCACTGTTTTTCCATACTGCATAAAAAAGAAGAAAAGACACACAGAAAGCTTAGACATATTAAAGATTGGGGCAGAGACCACTATTATAATTTGGATGTGACCTGATCCTTGAAGTCATCAAATGTTGAAAGCTTGGTCCAGCCATTGAGTGATAACTGGATCATGAAGGCTGTGTTGTAATCAGTACTAATTCATCAGTGGATTTATAATTTGATATTATTATTTTATTTTTTGGTTGTTCGAGACAGGGTCTCTCTGTAGCTTGGAGCCTGTACCAGAACTTGCTCTTGCAGAGCAGACTGGCCTCGAACTCACAGAGATCTGCTTGCCTCCCAAATGCTGTGTGCGCCACCACCATCCAACAATTTGGTATTATTGTTGGGACACAGAATGCACTTCTTGAGGTGGAGTGTAGTTGGAGGAAGTAGGTCACTAGGTATATATTTCAGGGTCTATATTTGTCCAAGGTCACTCCCTCAACTTCTCTACTTCACACTCCTTCTGAGAAGATCCACTATGCCCAGGCACAAACCCCTTACACTGATGCCCTGACTCACTGGGCAGGCCCAGAAGCAACAGAGCTAAGTGACCGCAGCCGGAAATCTCCGAAATCATGAACAATAATACATGTTTTATCTTTTAGTTTATTTTCCTCAGTGTAAAAAGCTAGTGTGACAGTCTATGGTAAAATAAAATCTGTTCTCTTCATAGAAGTTATAACTGGGCACACAACGGGAATGCCTTCCCCAGCCTCTCCTGAAGGATTTTATGGCCAGTCGAAGGTGAAAGGCTGCTGTGTAAGCAAGCCACTTATAGGTTAGGTTGTCAAGAAAGCAGATGTGTCTGTCTCATATTTTCTGAGTGGATGTAGATGAAGAAGGGGGCTAGTTCAGATAAAGGTAGAAAGACTGAATGGTCACCTGGATGGAAGGAAACCACTAATTTAAACTTCACTCATGACCATTATCTATTTGTTGTCATTTTGTGGCATGTTTTAAGCCTTATATACAAAGTCTAAATTCTCTGGTAAAGAGTTATTGGAATACAAAGGCATTTCTCTTTTGCAGAAAAGAAGAAAATTAAGAGATTGATCATGTTCTGACCAAGAAACATTTGTTTTATGTTTTCTGAAAGTTAAAGGCATCAATGGGTGAGTCTCTCAAACTTGAGGCACACTTGATGACAATGATGGCAAATTTTGGGCAGAGGGAGGGACCAGAGAATATGAATAAATGAGAATATAAATAAAGCCAACCAGTATCTTAATGGGGATTCTGAACTTACACCTCCAATAAGGTGAATGAGCAACCAGCATAAAATTATGCAAACAGCTCATAGAAGCCAAATTTGGTCTGTACTAGGAGGACTTTAGAATCATCTAACAAACAGTCTTGGGGAGAAAGAGCAGCTTTCTTCCCAAACATTCCCAAGCCATGACATGTCAACTGTATTAGTTAGGTCCCATAGTCATGATATGACAGCTGTATTAGCAAGGTGGTACCTAGGATTTTCTTCTCTGGACCTCATCCTGTCCTGTGTCTCTTGCAAGGCACAATGTCACTGGTTAATAGAACACTGTAGAGAAGAAGAACACCAGTCAGTGACCTATCTGTGTTGCAGGACACATAGATAGAGCAGACCCCAGCTGGAGAAAGAGAAATGTAATGTAATTATAGACACAAATGTAATGTTACAATTCATAAGTCTGGATATATGGCTCAATAAGTGAAATATTCATCATGCATACATGAAGACAATGGTTCAGCTCTCCTGCAGCCACATAACATCCAGGTATAGCAGCACACATCTGTATCCCAAGTGCCCTGGAGCAGAGACAGGAGGATCTCTGGAATTCCTTGGTTAGGCAGTCTAACTGAACTGAGGCCTTTCAGGTTCAGTGAGAGACTCTATCTTCAAAAGTAAGATTGCAATGACAGAGAAAAGAACTCAATAGGAACCTATGGCCTCTTCACACGTGAGTGCATATTTGCAAGTGCACACATGTCAACACATACATTCATAACACACATAAATAATTGACATGAGATTGTTTTTTCTTAAAAGAAGAACTTTGAGAGTTCCATGAGAGCTCATCTGCGGGAAAGAATAACTGGAGCAACAAATTAGAGAATGTGGAAACTCACCAGAGGCTGTCCACCACTGCTGAACACACGCCCCTTCCTTCTGCTGTGGGATAATGCTCTTTTACAGGTAAAGATTTGTCACTTGTATTGTTTTAATAAAATGCTGATTGGCCAGTAGCCAAGCAGAAAGTATAGGTGGGGCAACAAGACTAGGAGAATTCTGGGAAGAGAAATGCAGAGATGGAGTTGTCAGCCAGCCACAGAGGAAGCAAGATGAGAATGCTGCACTGATAAAGGTACCAAGGCACGTGGCTAAACATAGAATTATGTGTTAACTGAAGTTGTAAGAGCTAGTTAATAATAAACCTGGGCAAGAGGCCAAACAGTTTCTAATTAATATAAGCCTCTTTGTGATTCCTTGGCACTGAATGGATAGTTCTGGGCAGGACAGAAACTTCCTTCTACATGCTTCAACAAATTTGTGAAACTTTATCATTGTTTAAAGAATCAAAAATTTTAAAACACCTTTTCCGTTGTCTACTTTGGCCACAAGGCCCAAGCCCTTTCTGAGACTGACACCCTTTTATTTAGTAAAATGTATTTCTTATGGTACAAAGACAAGCCCCCCCCCATTCACCTAACGCAGTACTGTCTTGGAGAATTATAATACCAGCTGCAAATGAGAGATTTACAACTGTCAAAATTTAGCTGCATATTAGTTATGTAAAATTGTCTTCATGATAAGTTTGTTATAGAATCTTTACAATATGTCAAAATGAAGTCAACATAAGAAATTGCTAATGGGGCCTGGAGAGATGGCTCAGAGGTTAAGAGCACTGACTGCTCTTCCAGAG
>LOJH01049451.1:0-12856 GCA_001685095.1 Ellobius talpinus
AGGACCTTTGGAAGAGCAGCCAGTGCTCTTAACCTCTGAGCCATCTCTCCACCCCCCCAATCTCTTTTTTAAGCATGTGAATTCACACATTCTAACAGTTTACCATATTATCTAAAGCTATTAAGTCTGGCCGTGGACAAAACAATATTTCACAGAAAACCTGAGATACTGTAAACTAATGTGTGCTTTAAAATTTGCTTCTTCCAAATGTTTTATTTTGGTGCCAAGGACAAAATACATGTGGTTCGCTAATAAACTCTTAGGAGACCAGGCCCCTACTAATTATAATTTCCTATGCTGTTTTCTAATTTCTTTGTAATATCAGTAACAGTTTTAACACCTTGTCAGGCATTCAGGAACCTCCATCTGTGCAGTATGGTGTATTCGTGAACTAGGCCCATCTGTACAGCTGATTAAAAATGGGATCCAATCCATGTTTTGACATTTCCCTGTAAGAGGTTAATCCTAGTACAGTTGTTGCATTTCAGGGAAGATTCTGGATTGACTTACATTCAGGGAGTTAGCAGACTAAACATTTTTTTTTATTTGAAAGTTTGGTAGTAAATTTTAATTCAAACTGACTTTAAATAAAATCACGTATTATTGAAATTAGATGTAATCAATTGGCTGAATTAGAAACAGAAAATATATTAAATTTAGCTGAATTAGAAACAGGCGATAAATTAAAATTTTATCTAACTATTTATTATGTGTATGAATGTGTCCCTGTGTGTATGTAGGCATACCGCAATAATACAGGAACCAGCTGAGGTCAGAAAAGAACTTGGGATAACCTGGCACTGGATGTTACAGGTACTTGTGAGTCACCATGTGAGTGCTGGGTACAGAACATTAGTCTTCTCAAAAAGCAGTAAGCACACTTGATTGCTTAGCCATTTCTTCAGTCTCAAGGAATAGGAGATACATTTTATTACTGCTTTATGCTAAAAGTCATATTGTTAACAAACTCTACCCACTTTTGTGCTTCTGACTATATTACATATTTTTTCTTTCTTAGGATGTGTATTTTGAGGATAAAAAATAAAAAAAGGGGAGAACACTTCAGAAAAATCAGATATGTGCTACAGAGAATTGTAATGCACTCATATTAACTCAATATCAGGGGACTTGTGCAGAATGGTCCTGTCATTGGGTGAAAATCACAGGACATGAATGAGCTTGGAACTGTTGTCAGAAAACAGGGCACTGTGAAAGCAAAGGCTTCTTTTCAGTTAGAGAAACACTGTAGTGGGTTTGACTGATGGCAGGTAGAGTAATGTGTTCAGGGTTTGCTCCCGGGGCTTGCAGCATTCGTCTGCACTCCAGTTCTTTATGGGCGGGCCCTTGTGTGTTCATTTTCATCACAGTAGGAACTGGATACTATTCTTCACGCATTGCAACACTCTGTGTTACAGACTAGGACCTCAGATACAAAGGTAAAAAGATTTGATATTTGGACCAAACTTTCAATATTAAATACTCCTTAAGGAGAATAAAAAAGTACAAAAATATCACTTGATTGCAGAATTATGAGAGGAAAAGATCAGGAAAGAGAAAAATCAAAAATCCTAACAGGAGAGCCCCATTATTAAACCATAATTCTTAGATATAAATTTTAACAGAATAACGTGAAAACAAATTGAACACATTTGATTTTTAGCAATAATATCCTTAAGCTTCAAGTACTGACTGCTCTGGTATACAGTAAAACCATGAAAATAAGATGGTTTATTTGAATCAGGTTGTGATCAGAAGGATAAATAGGAACCTTAAAGCCTTTCCACAGGAAGGAATTTAATGTTAACAGAAGAAAATGTATGGATGACTAACAGTATTCCTGGTCTAACGAGGAAATAAAAGAAAATAGATTATTGGTCAGATCAAATTTTGAATATCAGCTTCACTAGTTTGTATAACTACTTGTTAAATGATGGAACAGAGTTTAGGTTTTGGGGTGTTTCTAGTTTTATTTGTTTCTTTAAATCAATGTCTCAAATCTTATTATATCACCCAGAATGGACTCCATTCATGATTTTCCTGCCATAACTTTCTTAGTACTACAATCACAAGTGTGTTACCATACTTTAAATGTGTGTGTAAGGTTTGTGAACATGCATGTGTGTGTAATACCTCAGTGTTACCAACACTACGTTAGTATGCATGAGAGGATAGATTATTTGGAGGTATTCATCAATACAGGCTCTGGGCAGGCCATGTTTGGAGTAAGGTTTCTAAGAACGTGATCCTGTATAATTTCCAGCTTCTAAAATTAGCTCTTGGCAACTGTGTATCACCTCTGTTGAGATCCCCTCATCCCAGTGAGTTCAAACATGGGAAGAAGCATCTTCCTCAGTCACAGAATAGTGATCTTAGCCTAATCACCTTCACTGCGCAAAGATATTAATGCCTGAGACAACAGTTAAAAAGTATAAAACACACCTCGGAAACAAAGGAAATATATTCACCACCAAACTCCAATTAAGTATTGGAGACTATATTTGGAAGACAATTATCTGTAAACAGCAGCTCAAAGCAAGAAGATCACTCAGAAACAGCATTTGGCAAAACATTGCAAAAAGTAGACTGAAAAGAGCAGTGTGAGAGCTATGGCTTTCTGAATGATGGAATTATTCCAATAGATTACATAAACTGGCTGGGTTTCTTCATGCTAGTATGCTTAGGATGCTGAAGGAAGAGAAGTGGACTGAATTCAAAGCTCGACTTGGCTCTACAGTGAGATACAACTCAGCTGGGACCAACATGTGAGACATTATGTAAAAATAACAACAAAGATTTAGATAGAAGTAGAAATGTCAGGTATCCTTCTAATTTGGCTGCCCAGTACTCAGTACAGAGCAGAGAAGAGATGAAGAGATGTGATAATATTACCGAGAATTATTTACTCATCCAAAGAAGTATCCCACGGTAGAGCGAGATATCACAAATTCACAGGTCACCATGCCTTGGTTTAGGGGGGATAATTGCCATTGTCTTATCCTGATTCTTTCACTTGCATAATTACAGAGACCCTCACCCCCCCCAAATAGACAATACACAGAAAGAAAGACTGCAGAACACAAACTCTAGATTGGAGGTTTCCATCAAATTTCTCCCCTCAGAGCTCAGGGAAGCCTCTCTAAGAGGAGAAGGAAAGAGTGCAAAAGTCAGAGTTGATGGAGGACACTAGGAGAACAAGGCTTTTAAATCAGCTGAGCAAAGCTCATACGAACTCATAGAAACTGATGCTGCAAGCAGAGAACAAACACAGTTCTCTAATAGGTCCTCTGCGTATGTATTTAAGATTTCTGTCTGGAATGGATGGGACTCCCAATTGCATGAACGAGCGGATCTCTGATTCCTGTGTGTGCTCTTGGGCTCATTTTCTATTTCCCAGTTGTGTTGTCCAACTGCAAAGTGTTAATTTTGCTTTATCTTACTATATTTATTTTTGATGTGTTTTATTGTTCTCTTGGAAGCCTGTTCTTTTCTACTTTTCTAGTGTGAGAGAGAGAGAGAGAGAGAGAGAGAGAGAGAGAGAACGGGAGTGGACTCAGAGAAAAAGGGAGGTAGGCAGAAACTGGGAGGAGTAGAGGAAGGGGGCACCCTTCTCAGGATATATTATATTAGAAAAGAATCCATTTTCAATAAAAGGTAAAAATTGAATAAAAAGATTTGTGAACAATAAGCTATGGGGCATGTTATCCTAGTCTGAAAACAACATCAAAAATTAAAACCCATAAAGATTAGTTTTAATTTTCCTACATGCATGATTTGCTTCCTAAGATGCTAATAGATCATCTCACTTCTTCTTCCTCAAAACAGAAATTTTTCTTAAATACCAAACAAATATTATGTCATTTTTTAAGAGAAACAATGTGCTAGATCATGAATCATAAATCAAAGCTACTTAGGTAAAAGGCTCTTGCTTTTATAAAGCATTAACAGTAATCAGCATAAAAAATAGAAACTTAATCATCATGCAGATGCAAGATGATAATTATAAAGGATTTCAATGTCATCCACTTAGAAAAATAATATCCAAATTAAATCAACTAAAAAAAAGTAACAAGCTGGTAGGTGCTAAGTAATATGGAAACAAAATTCCCAGGGTACCATGTATCCAAACTTGAGCAGATTAAACAAGCATATGTGACTGAAGGTGAGTAAATATGAACACTGGGTAAAGTTTGAGAGACATGGTGTTTGTAATTATACACAATAGAATTAGTGCCCACTGAGTCTTGATTTTACTTGAATGTAGTCCACCTCAATGCTTAGGTGATAATAACAATACGTCATTCAGGGTATTGTAAATAACCTCAAGGGTTGTGTATGAAAACTCTGGGGCTGAGCAATACCCAGGTGTTCACACCTTGATGAAGGGCAGTAAATGCACGGGGGTTCTTTTATAGAACAAGCAGGACGAAAATATAACCTTTGAGCACTGTGTTTGGCAAAGCTAGCTCACTGTGTCCGTTTTACCCGCTCAGAAAATATGTTAAATATCTTGTAAATTTTGCTGACCAACTTCCCCCTAGAGTAAAAACTGGGAAAGGAGTAGGCAAAAAGAGTGATGCCATCATTTCCCTCATTCTCTTTGGTACAGGGATAAGCCATCTGTTTGGGAGCTGCTTTCTTCCGTTTACCTCAGAAGCAGACGGTGATCTGCTTAGGGACAGTGCAAGCACGTTAGGTTTGCAAGGTGGCTTTTTATTCCAGCAGGCAAAAAGCAGGTGAGTCAGACACTAGCTCTCATAATAGCAAGGCAGTCTCTTGTGACCTTCAGTCCCTTATGAATAGAACTAAAGAGACTCAGGAAGAGTCTTATTCTGCTTCTTGAAGCAGATTGTTATATGTTTGGACTCAATTTTCTTGCTCCTCAGTCAAAATGTTACGGGAAAAAAAGACGCTGCAAAAATGGGTGCAGGTTCTATGGCTTACATATACTCTGTCCAGTGGAGCAAGTAGGAAGTACATGTTGTTGTTTTTACTTGAATGAAGAGGAATAATTCTGCATGATGGTAGACACTTTTCGTGTTTAGTGGTCACATGTGGCTAGTGGTCACATTATTGCACTGGAGGGCTCAGTCACAGAATATTCCAATCACCTAAGAGGTATCTCTTAGAAACTGCTAATACGGTAGGGCATTTTCTTTCCTTTGTTGTCTGATATGATAGGCTCATAAATGGAAAATCAGCCGCTGCATTAAGTTCTCATGTGGCCTAACAGCTATTTGACATTACCATAAAAGGTGAAGTTTTATATATCTCAATAATTGTGTTCATCTTCATGTCTAATCAAGCTAAACTTAAGAGGTTTCCTCACATTCTTTGTAATCAGGCTAAATTTAAATAACTGAAGGTGTTTTTATGTTAGAACTTGTCCTGGCTTACCAATGATGTTACCTGCCTATGTATTTGTCTGTCTTTCAGGTGGTCTGCATATCTGTCATCTATCTGTCTATCTATAAATGCTATCCATCCATCCCTTCATCTATTTGTGCGATTTAAAGATAAAATTGACTCTACTATGCTAGGTATGACATAGCCCTATGACATTTATCTCACTGCCATTTTGTGTTAAAAGTTTGCACATTGGAAGTTTCAGTGTGAGCAATCAAAACATAGCACTTATAAACGGATAAGATTTATTATGAACTTGCGGATGTGTTTTTTTAAATTCTATTTCATTAAAATGCCATCTTAAATCAATGCTGATTATTATATGGAACATCTAGAATATCAGTATACAAAGAATATTAACACAATATTATGCATCATTTGTATTTAAATTCACAAAGAATAATATACATCGCAAATGAAATAACATTTCTGAATGATGGCATTTTCTGAAGGACAACTGAAATGCTTGAATAATAAAGTGTATAACATGAGAGTATGCAGTCTTCATTATACTGTATATTACCAAACAAAACACAAACAAATATTTTTAATAAATGAGAAAATAAGCTAGGAAGTGGAAAGCTCGACTGTAAAAAAGTTGTGTGGCTGTCAAGGATGTCAAACCTAACTTGGCTTTGTGCATTAATGTCACACAGAACGGAGCTCTAGGAATGTATGGAAGCGTGATTTCTTTTCTTCTTCGAGGTTTCTTGAGATGTACAGAGTGATGCCTAAAGCAGATCTGATCAGATTTATGCATGGAACACTCTAAATTAATAAAGCTCTTTTATTGCTTTTTCCAGGTGGCTTCTTACACATAAAGCTTTATTTTTGTAGCTGGTGTATATTTTTTCTCAAATTCATCATGGTGGGATATCAGATACCTTCTGTTTTACACTTAGAATTCTGTTATCTCATGGCTCTGTGAAAATTCAAATATCATCTATTTAAATTGTGCCTTCTTAAAATAGAAAGAAATTGTTTTATTTGGTCCATTTTCTCTTCCCTTTCTTGCAAACCTATACATAGTTATAAAGTTTCCTTTCTAGGAATACTATCATGTTACCTCAACATGTTACTAGTACTACTTATTTAAGGGATTCATGTAATATTTCCTCATGTAGTACTTATAGTAAATTCATGCAGTAATTCAGGCAAGTCCCATGTGTAAAATGAGAAACTAAAAACCAGGAAATTAACCAGTTTTCTTAGTTACTGCAAGTAGCAGAAGTCAGAATCTAAAATTTGAATGTAATTTGTACTGACTATACAGCCTCTATCATTCTGAAACGTGCAAACTGCCTTCGTCACTTGAGGCCATCTTAGGACCTTCCGGTTTCTATAGTCTCAGTTCTCATGTTAATGCAGGGAAGATGGTTTAGGAAATGGAATCTTTCTATTACTAACATTAAGGATAATTCAATTTTTACCGTTGAAATTCATAGTTTAAAACTGGCTTTCATTTCACAGTTTCGTACATGGGAATGCAGAGACTATGCTACACATTGTTTAATATAGTGGAAAAATAGGTGGAAAAGAAAAATACTGAATGGTACAAACTAAAGATGGAAGAAAGGAAGTAAGAAGAGTTTAAATATTATCACATAGGCTATTAAAATCAAAATATTTCCTTTGAGAATATATAGATATATAATTGGGAATAAAGATGGAACATATCATCTGATCTGAGTTGCGAATGACAAACAGAAGTAAGTTACACTGAAACTTGAGCAACGAAAATCAGCAAAGACTAATGTGCTGTATGGTTCAGGTTCATATATGTATGACAGGTATGCATCAATGTGTGTGTACGTGTGTGTGTATGTGTGTGTATGTGTGTGTGGGTGTGTATGTGTGTGTCTGTGTGTGTGGGTGTGTATGTGTGTATGTGTGTGTGTGCCTTAAGTGCTGAGCCATGTTTCCAGCCCTAATATTGGCACCATATATTGATTAACCATTAAGAAGTCTCGAGGAAATGAAATGTTGACTTTATGACTGAAGGGCAAAAGAAGAAAGAGTAGTTCGGAATTGGGGGAACGAGTTATTATCATAAAAGTCGAAGATGGTATTGCTGGAATGATTAAGGCTAGTGGAGCATTTGACATTTAACAATGAGGACATGAGTTCAATTCCTAGCCTGAAGAACAACAGAGCACAGAGTCTGTATCCCCATTCCTGGGACAGAGGGGTAGAGAGCAAAGACAGGAAGGTCTCTATAGCTCAAACAGCCTGTCAGCTTATTGAATACAATAAGCTCCATGATTAGGGCAAGGCCTTGTCTCACAAACATGCATTCATAGGATTGTGTGTGTTTGTATGTGTGTGTGTATTTACACTACATATACACACTTAAGCACACATTTAAACATAAGGGAATTTATGTGGTGGGAGCAGCAGGTATTTTTCCCATAAGGAAAGTTCAGCCTAGTGATGTTTGAGCCTGAATGGCATTATCTATACCTGTATTTCAGTACATGATTCCGTTTGAGACTGAAACTCAGTTGACTGCATCTACATGTGTCCATGAGTCATCACATACTTGACACAAATCAGGAGGAAAAGGATAAAAGTTCAGCACACATATATGGATTGATCCATTTAAGAGATGAGACAATTTATTCTAAGTCTTCGGGAACATATTATTGAAAGAGAAAAAAATTAGATGTCATCAAACCTACTATTTAAACTGATTATTTCCAAATGAGGATAAATAATTTTTCAATGTAAAATTTCAATGTATTTTCAATGTAAGTGTAATAATTCTTAATTTGTCACATGGACACTTCTTTCAATAGATACATGTTTTAAAAATACTTTAATAACATTGTGTGGAGATATATGTTCGTGACAATGGCCTTTACTGATTTTTCAAGTGGAAATTTCATATACCTGTGAAATCAAATCAGGTCTCACATTTCCTAAGCTTGTAAAAAAAAAAACCCACAAGCTTTCTTTAGACCTTTTATATATTTGTCACCCTTCAACTGTAATGACAGTGAGTTTGACCACATGAACAATCAATGAAGTTCCCTGAAGTTATGAAATCCTGTGGTTTTATTTCTTGGAATATCATCTAATTGAAAGCCAATGTTTGTATCAAGGAACATTTGAAGACATTATCTTCAAAAAACAGCAGTGAATTTCAGCTTCAATCACAGGGTGATATGATCTTGTTGAATTTCTAATTGAAAAGCAGCTCATGTGTTCTACAGGTCAATTTTAATAGCGAAAGTCTATTTTGGTTGATAGAATTACTACCACACTGTTATCAAAGTGGCTCCAAGAAACCCTAAGAAAGAGCATATTTGGAAAGAAAGAAGCATATTGCTATTAATGATGCCAGAGAGCCTCAGGAGCTCGCCTTACCAAATATTAATTTTCTATATTATTCCTACTTTCATTGTAGTGCTACACCCAATTAAAGCATCAAGCACTTAACCTATACTTGTGAAAAAAGCAGTTTATGATGGGTGTAATCATACTCCCATAGGTCCAATTATCTCTGTTGGCTTCCAATTAATCCATAGAGTTGTTAGGGCCTCCTTTTAATTAGATCTCTGCCTCTGAAAGAACAATCTTTCTTTTTTTTCATATTTCACTTTATTATTTCTTTACTGGAACCCTGCAGGGTGGGAATACTACTTTGAAATGCACTTGTCTGTTTGGTGGCTGGTTGAGATTAATAAAGATGATATTTTTAACTGGCAAATGCTTCTGAGTAGAGATAAAATTGTTAGCCCTTTTTCCATGAAAACTAAATGCAAATATGTACAAAATGAGAAAAGACATACGTTTTATTTTTGTTTTAAATATGTTTCTCATTAAAACCAATTGATCTTTCCATCACTCTTCTGAATTGAAATTCTGCACAGAATTAGTTTTTCTTCTTCATGCAGTTCGTCAGTTAGCTTTATTTCCTTTAAGGATATGAATATGTGTCTAAATTAAGATGTAATAAATTGAACTGTAGGTGGGAGACATTCAATCCTAGTGAAATTTTGCCTACTAAATGTTCTATAAGCCAAAGATAAAGTCAAGGATAAAAGGTTTCTTTGGTAGCAATGGCTCTCCAGTACAATTGCATTTAGATAAGTGGTCACCTCATGAATCATGTTTTTGAGCTCCTCAAGAAAACTCTGAAACTATAGGTTCAAATCCCAACTGGTCTCACTCTCTGTGCACAACCTGGGAAACTATTAAAACATTCTTCTTTGTTACAGAATTTAGACAGTTTTGGGTATATTCCCAGGAGTAGTATTGCCGGATCCTGGGGTGGGTTGATCCCAAATTTCCTGAGAAACCGCCACACTGATTTCCAAAGTGGCTGCACAAGTCTGCATTCCCACCAGCAATGAATGAGTGTTCCCGTTACTCCACATCCTCTCCAGCAAAGGCTATCATTGAGATTTCCTTTCTCCCAGTTGGTATCTCTGTTGCTCCAAGGTCAACGAGTGCATTTCTCTGAAGAGGAAGGATTTAAACTATTTCTGCTTTAAACTTATTGCTATTGCAGGTATTTAGGAATTTAAGCCTTACAGGAGTTAAATTACCTTAAAAAGTGTTTTGTGTGTTTACTTTTATACAAATGAGTACACATCTAATTTTCTGTCTAGAAAATGTGACCAACCACATGTGATATACAATTATTCCCACTGCTTCATACCATTGAAAGTATGTAATATTGAACTATTTCCATAAGGGAATAATTTACATATTTAATGGAGCCATATATTAACAGAATGCTAATATATAGTATAAGTCACAGAACTATAATTTAAAAAGAGTATAGATATAAACAATCCAGATACAGATTTTCTTTACAAATCAGCATCAATAATAAACTGGGATTTGATTGGTAGTTGTTTATTCTTCCTTTCTCAAAGTAGGAATCACATGTTACCATTACGACTTTCCAAATCTCTTCCCTGTACTAGTCTTGAAAACATTGGACTCAGCCTCTGGAATTTTGGCTGTTGGTTCCAGCTGTTTGCAAACTGCTTGGGATATTTACAAGGTTTTCAACAAATGGTGATGGAAGAAAAGTGAGGAGAAAATAAACTAAAACAATTATTCTTAATATTTATTTGGTGATATTGCTCCATATCTCTGTAGACATGATTGACTATTATGACATGCTTTTAGGACCTCAGGAAAAATAAAGAAGATGGTACATTGAACAGAGTTCAGCATAATTCATTATGTCCTCAATCTCAAATTTTAGTGAGGATTAGTGGAAAGAAAGTGCAGGGAATCTGGCTTTTCACTGTCAAGTTGTCCTCTATAGATTTCTGAACATCCTTATTATGCAGTTTAGGTAGAAGTCTAAAAAAATAGGGATGGAATATTATTGGTTTGATCCAGTTTTAGTCGTTAGATTTTCCTTAACTCATACAATGTGTATAAATGTTGAACCCTAAATAAAAATATTAAATTATACTTGATACCTGCATAAGTAGCAAATCAAGCATTATTCAGATTGTCATTCCTTCTGTTTTTACATGAAGAATTGAATTAAAAGAAAATTATTAGGATGTTGCATAGTGAGTAAGGAATTCTAAACGTGGGAACTGCTTAAAGTAATTAGACTGAAACAATCTCAACATAAAGCACTTTCCTTTGTGATGAATGAGTTTTCCTCAGCTCTTATGGGAGAATATATTTCTGAAAGTTCTTGGACTTAACTGCTCTTATGGTTTTGGTGTTACTTTCACTCTGTGCTATGCCAGCTCAACCTTCTGCAGCTGGATAGCGGTGCGTCTTTCACACAGATATACTTCTTTCACACAGATATACTTCTTTCACACAGATATACTTCTTTCACACAGGTATACTTACTTCTTTTCCTTTCCTCATCTTCTCATCTCCTTCTCTTTCCCCTCTTTCCCTCATTTTGCACATAGGGGTAACTGAGGTCAGACCCAGGTCCACATACCTGCTAGGTAATCCCTCATCACCTGAGCTACACAGAGATTTCAAATATATTTCTTTGTACTTTGGATAACCTCTAAACTCTAGAACAAACCTGAAACTGTGTATTCATAGGGATTTTAAATGTTTCTATTCAAAGAATTAAGCAGCAGCAATATGACTTTACTTGTTTGATTGTAATGTTATTCCTCTTCTTTGACAGTAGAACCCTGTTATAGCTTTACATATTGTTAGTAGAAGGAAATGTTAGTGAATGAAATCATGAAAACACCACATGGTACTATATATACCACAATACATTAGTTGATTTCAGTTGTTGTTGTTTTTTGTTTGTTTGTTTGTTTTTCCGAGACAGGGTTTCTCTGTAGTTTTGGAGCCTGTTCTGGAACTAGCTCTTACAGACCAGGCTGGCCTTGAACTCACAGTGATTGGCCTGCTTCTGCCTCCCGAGTGCTAGGATTAAAGGTACATGCCACCACCGCCCTGCCTTTTCACTTGTTTTGTATATATACCAGGAGACCAAAATATTAGTTAGTATTTGGGCTTGTTGTTTATACAGGACGCTCCAATTCATTATGAACTGCTAGTGACTGATTCAGTTCTCCAACTGAATTTTTCCCATATGGGTCAGTTGTTGCTAGGTTTAATGGTGTTAATATAATACCATGGTGTGTGTTTAGTATTCTCGCCTTCTATTCTTTTCTCTTTTTTTCACTTTCCCTCTCTTTCCCTACCTCTATTCCTATAACTTTCTTCCTAGTCTTCTTCTTCTTCTCTTTGAATCATCAGGTGCTTCTAAGGCTCAGATTTGTAAACTGTCACAGTTTGAATCCCAACAGAATTGTCTACACTCGCCCCAAATTGAAACATCTGTGAGAATTACTAATTGATATGTCCATAGTTGTATCTGAGATTTTCATAATCTCCTCTGAAACACTGTTATGTTTGGAAATGATTAAGTAGGTTCATCCATTTGGGAACCAATCACCCCAGGGGTTTCCTTGGTACCCTCCTCTGCTGAGTAGTGACCTCTTCTACCTTGGCCAGGTCATCTCTGACCAATGAATCTTCATTACTGAGTCTCTCAAGAGCTGAGGGCTTGGCTATCCAGATGTCCCAATCGTCAGTACAGACTCTAAGTTTTGTGCCGCGTGTGGCCACCTGATGTGTTCACTAACTCATTTTCACATTCCTCTCCCCTCCTCCTTTGCCTATTCTTGCCTAATCTGCATTCCCCTTCTACCCTTTTCGTTTTCATCCCGTTTTGTGTCTTCTTTGTTACGCTATTTACCAGGTAACTTCTTCCATTTAGTCTAATCTCCCTACTGTGATCATCCAAACAATTGCACTTAAGTTCCACAGTCTTCTGCAGAGCAGCTATCATTCCATCTATTACGAGAAATTTAACTGAGTGAATGTGAGAGTATCTTCTGAAGTGAAACACATGCAAAATGTCTCAAAAACAGCTTTGAAACATTTTTTTTTATTTCAGGCACTTTTTTATTGTTATTAAAAAATTTTCCAC
>LOJH01049452.1:1194-12856 GCA_001685095.1 Ellobius talpinus
AACTTAGCAGTCCATACAATGAAATGTCTCTCTGTACTTAGCTCTTTCACAGTCGAAAAATTCAAAGAAAACACAATAATATTCATAATCCAGACTCTCTGATTTTTTTCATTTTTACGTGGCTTATTTTTCTTTACTCCTTTTAATCTATGACTATCTGTGCTCTGTCTCTCTAAAGACTGCCCTTTTTTTAAAAAAAAGCATTAACTTTATTTTATGACTCTCTATACTCTTTTTCTTTTCTCTCCCAAGCCTACGTACATTTATCCAACACTGTGACTCATCTGGATTTGTCTTTATTGCATATCTGTAATTCTTTACTATCCGGGAGTGCTTTTTTAAAATGCTAAGTGCATCTTAAAAACTTAAGCTGCGTCATTGCTAAGGGCAATATGGCAGTGCCTGTTTGCCCCACCCAGTCCAGCATGGCAGGAGCCCCTCACTGCCTCCAAGAGCCATGCACACAGCCCCATCTCTAGGCACACAGCCAGTCCAATCAAGCCACAGTAGGCTGTTCACAAACCCCACCCAAATATTCCTTCTCCTGGAAGAGCCAGAGATTGCGCTGACAGCATAGCCCAGAAAGCCGGCATTTCAAAACGACCACGGCTTTCTTTTTCTGCTACTGCTGAATCAGGAAATCCTCTCATAAGGGAGCCACAGTGCCTCCAGCAGGCAAAGCCCATTCGTGGGGGAAAATGCGGCTAAACTTTTTTTCTTTACTGTCTAGAATTCCTTTTCAAGCCCCCTCAGGTTTTATGTGGATTTAGTTGGCCACATGGGCACCAATTTGCCCCACGTTGGGCACCAGGTGATGGAGCTGGAAGCAAGAGAGTGGGTGCATGCTTTACAGCTGCTTTTTACAGTACAAGAGACCACATCCAAGTGGGCTGGTATCTTAAAGGCTATTGGCTGAAGGGACTGAATGTGCTCCTTATATATATCCTAGGCTGGCATGAATCTCAGCCTCCCCAGTGCTGGGATTAAATGTGCCAAGCAGGTTAGGAATAGAGACAGTGAGGTTCTCCTGATTTAGCTGGTCAGGCCCAATATAATGACAAGGACTCTTCCACGCTTAAGAGAGGTGCCCAGGCTCACCTGAGCCTCACTGCAACCCTCCAACGCTGGCCTCCTGTGGGTTGGGAGGACTCATTTGCTTAGTCACTCCCAGCTGAGAGTTCAGAGGTGAAGATTTGCAAGCTTCGCAGTCCTTCCCACTTTTTGTCATGGAAACACAATGTCCTCCACATAATTCATATTCCAGAACCATGCAGTTGAGCAACAAGAAAAAAAATAGCAAAAAGTTCAGTGTTTTAAGTGGGTTTAGGATTTCCGTGTTGGGCTGTACCCACTGCTGTCCTCAGCTGCGTGTGGCAGGTAGGATGTAGTCATATGCACCTGTGCAGCCGCTGCCACAGTTGCTCAGCTGGCTTTCTGGCACGACATCCACCATAGGAAACACCTGTGTCTCTCCAGCACGACCGTATCAGATTTTACGGGTTGAAGTCTAAATTCAATATAATTTTCATTTTTCACAGGATATTTTTTCCTTTGATTTTTTTTCACGTGTTTGAAAATAGCGAAACTGCCAGTCGTGGTGGTCACATTTTTAATTCCAGCACTAGGAGGTAGAGGCAGAGGCAGGTGGATCTCTGTGAATTCCAGGACAGCCGGAGCTGCATAGTGAAACCCTGTCTCAAACAAACACCAACAACAGAAGAGACTATGAAAACAATTCTTATCTTGTGAGCCGTACACAAATAGGCCAGAGGTTGGCTAGGGTGGCAACCTTTAGTTTGGGTTAATTGCAGGATGCTCTCACAAAAAGCCAGCTACTGTGTTTGTGGTGGTCATCATAGAGCTAGGGATCTGCCAGATGCTGTGACAACACAGGGAGATGGCTCAGAGTAGATGCCTGCTGTCAAACCAGGCAACCTGAGTTCTATCCCTGGAACCCACACGGTGGAAAGTGAGAACCCTTCTCCTACAAGTTGTTCTCTGACTTCTGCATGAGTACGTGTGTGTGCGCATGCCTGTGTGCATGTGCCTGTGTGCATGTGCGTGTGTGTGTACACACAAAAAAACCAACCAACCAAACGCAGGCCTGGCACACAGACACACGTGCACAGGTACAGGCACAGGCACACACACACACACACACACACACACACGCACACACACACACACACCCAAGCGTGCTCTACACAAACAGTGATAACAGGGACAAGCATGGGAAGGGTGCAAAGGCAGAGCTAAGGCAGAAGTGAAGCGTGCTTGTGATATGATCTGGGCAGGGTGGAAGGGAAGGCCAGGAGTGTCTGGCAGACTTCCTGAAGAGAGAGATCAAGGGTCACAGAGCTCTACTGAGTTCAGAGAACTGTTGTGATGGAAACGACTTCAGGAAGGCCAGGAAGATGAAAGCTCATGGTGCGTATGAACTTCAGACGTCAGTAAAGAGTCCTTGGTATGAGGAAGTGCAGTGTATGGTTTCCGTGCAGGTCAAAGTCTTCCAGAGAAAGAAGGAATGACCAAGCTGTCAGTGATAGAGAGATGAGATAACAGTTTGATTCATGAATGAGAATAGATCATTGAGAATGAAAGGGTAGTTAGTGCTCCTGGATGGTCCAGGACAGTGTTTCACACAGGTGAAGGGCATTGTTATCTTCTGTCACCTCCTGCTTTACTTTCTTCCTGTGTCTAGACGTCTGAGGAGAAGACATTTGACGGAGGGTTTATTTTGGGGTAAAGTCCATCAAACTGACAGAGACACTGTAACAGGAGGAAGCTTAGCTGCTTGCACTGCATCTGCAGGAAGCAGAGGTTTGAAAGGAAGTGGGGGTCAGGCTGGGACACGTCAAGGCCCACCGCGACAGAATCACTTCCCCCAAAGATGGCACAGTCTTCCCAAACAGCGCCACCAGCTGGAGGGCACGTGGTCAAAGGGTCGAGCCAATGGCAGACATTTCAAAAGTTAAACCACACTACTTCCCTTTCAAACACAGCTCTCGACTTAGGATTTAGGTCCTTTAAGGTCCCTTTCCTTCTGGCCAGAGAAAAAAAACAAAGGACTAAACGGTAAGGAACACAAAAGATTAGTTTTGGAATGTGGGCATGTGTGCATACGTGCCTGCAGGTGTGTAGATGCCCAGGGAGACCAAAAAAGAGTGTCGAATCCTCCGAAGTTAGAGGCTTTTGGGAGCAGCCCCAAATAGCAGCTCGGATTTGTCGAACCATCGCTACAGCCCCTTCATTCTGTTTCGTCACCTATTAGACTCTCCAAGGGGGATGTTCCAGAGGCTTCTCAAGTTCTGCATTTCCAAAACAGAACTGCATTTTCTCCCCGGACACACCACTATTTCCTCCTATTAATGTCTATGTGCTTTGGCAAATGACAGAACCAAAGGTCCCTCCCCTCCACCCCAAGCATGCAAATGACTTCTGATGTAATTTTCTTCAATCTATCCCTACTGTCTCAAATCCAGTACCGTGTAGTGATATTTTGTTTGTGATCTAAGAAATAAAGCTTGTCTGAAGATCAGAGTGCAAAGCTAAGCCACTAGTTAGCCACAGAGGCTAGGCAGTGGTGGCACACACCTTTAATCCCAGCACTTGTGAGACAGAGGCAGACAGATCTCTGTGAGTTCAAGGCCACCCTGAGTTACTACGTGAGACTGAATCTATCTAAAAGAGAAACAGCTCGCACAAAGGTGATCCCAGAATTTGGTATCCCACGCCATTAATCCCAGCACTAGGGAGGTGGAGACAGGAGTGATGTGGCTGAGCGGAGAGAGGAGACAAGGAGCTCAGATGCAGTCTGAAGATTGGCCGAGACAGCAGCAGTCTGAGGATCTGTAGAGACAGGATCGCCCCTTGGTCTGAGCATTAGTAGAGGTAAGAACTCTAGTGACTGGCTGCTCTGCTTCTCTGATCTTTCAGGATTAACCCCTATATCTGACTCCGGGTTTTTATAATTAAAAACAATTAGAATTCGTGCTACACTGCCGCTCCTCTACTTTGGTCCCATACCGTCTCTTGAGAGTATGAATTGCTGTATGATCCTTTCAAAAGCACTCCCTAATAGCCATATCTTCTTTCCAAATCTTCATGTCACTAATCATATATTCCCTTGGTCTTAATTTGATTTTCTAAAGCATGTTCTAAAATAACATTCCTCTTGATCTGTGCATACTCAACATGAAGTACCTCATCCTGAGCTTTCTGAGCCCTACTTCCATTCTTGTCTGCCTCAATCTGTTTCCCATAAGGGATAGTCAAGTAAAACACACACCTGACTGTGTTCTGACAATGTTCAACATTTCTCAATATAATATGGCATGGTGGTGCACGCTTGGCACCCAAGTCATTAGGAGACTGAGGCAGTTTGAAGCAAACCTGGGCTACATAGTGAACAACAAGGCTGATGGATGTTGGGGGTACATCATAGCAAGGCCCTGTTTCAAAAAAAAAAAACAAAGCAAAGCAAAGCAACAAGATCCAAATCGTCATTGTATGCTCAATGCAGTTCATTGAAAGAAGAACTCAGCTAGATCAGTCGTCTTTCTTGTTGTGTTTTGGTTTTGGTTTTGGTTTTGAGATAGGGTTTTTCTGTGTAGCTCTGGCTGTCCTGGAACTTGTGCTGTAGCCTATGCTGGCCTCAAACTCAGACATCTGCCTGCTTTTGCCTCCTCAGAGCTGGAATTAAAGGTGTACACCACCACTGCCTGGCTCTTTCTTTCTTGTGTGTGTGTGTGTGTGTGTGTGCGCGCGTGTGTGTATACACAGGAGCATTTGCCCTTGGCATCCAGAAAATGGTGTCATAGCCCTTGAAACTGGAGTTATGGGCTGTTGTGAGCTGCCAGATGTGGGTGCTAGAAACTGAACCAAGGTC
Source organism: Ellobius talpinus (assembly GCA_001685095.1). Lineage (NCBI taxonomy): Eukaryota > Metazoa > Chordata > Mammalia > Rodentia > Cricetidae > Ellobius > Ellobius talpinus. Next base: position 6,083 of record LOJH01049452.1, read on the forward strand.
CTCTGGAAGAATGGTGGTGGTCTGAATAAGAATGGCCCCCATAGGCTCAGTATTTGAATGCTTAGTCATCAGGCAGTGGCACTATTTGGGAAGGATTAGAAAGTATGGCTTGTTAGAGGAAGTGTGCCCCAGGGGTGAGGGGGTTGGGTGGGGCTTTGAGGTCTCCAAAGCCCATGCTAGGCCCAGTTCTTGTTCTCCCTGGGCCTGCGGATTAGTATGTAGCTCTCAGCTGCTGACCCAGCACTGTGATTGCAGCCGTGCTCCCACTATGAGGATAAAGGACAGAACCCCTAAGACTCTAAGCAAGTCCCCAGCCAAATGCTTTATAAAATACAAGTTGCCTTGGTCGTGGTGTCTCTTCACACAATAGAACAGTGACTAAGACAAGCAGGGAAACACTTGACCACAGAATCATCTCTCCAGCCCCGGGGCCCATCATTCTCAGGGCCCCACTTCAGCCTCTTTCTTGAGTTTATTATTCTTGCTCCAATGTTCATTCCCATAGCTGACTTAACCTAATAGTGTCACAGGCTGCTGTCTTCAATGTCCATCTTACTTTTGTTCCCTTTCTTGTTTCCAGTACACAGCTTTGGTCTACATTCCTTTGCCCTTGCTTGTTTGTCTGAACTGATTGCATTTCTACGGCCAAAAACGGAAAGGAAACACCAGGAGGAAGGATGGATTTTGTCTTACAGTTGGGGATGAACAGTCCATAACAGCAGAGCAGACATGACAGAGGGTTTGGTGAAGGGCTCCCAGCTGGGGACGAAGTATTATAAATACATGCGTCTGTTGAGGACATTTCATATTCAAACATTAATGCACTGCTCCTGGTCTCCAAAGCTCTCAGCGCAACTTTAGAAGTCTTCCCCATAGTCTCAGCAGGCTCAAGATTGTTCAGAAGTCCAAAGTATGTTCTGGGAACCAAGCAAACTGTTCACCGTCATTTCCTTAAAGTAAACAAGCACCTGACATACTTCTCGTGTATGTTGGCACCAAGTAAATAGTGCCCTCTCTCAGGCTGCATTCACTTGGTATTTGGAACTTTACCCAGCCGATATCCCCTGTTCCTGGCATCTTCAGTATTTTGGAATCTCCACTACAACTTTGGCTTTGCCTTAGAGCTCCATGTGTTGAGTCTCACAGTCCTACCCATGGGGCCGGGGGTGTCTTCCTTCCCTTCTAAGCTCTGTCTGGGATCAGTGGCTTTTCTCTAAACCCTTGGCGCAAGCCTCTATAAACTCATAGCTCTGATGTTCTGCACATGATTAAAATGATGACCTCAATTAGGCATCACGGCAATTAGCCCAGCAGATCACCGCACTAACTGATGAAGTCACATAGTTATCTAATTCGTAGGCAAGCAATAGCAAGCCTTTTTTTTAAACAAAGGAACGAAAGAACTAAAACTGTGACGTACATTGTGCGATTCTACTATCGTTCAGCGAGATGCTCCTATCAGGGATTCGAAGATCACGGGAAAATCACAATGAGAGCAAGACTGAACAAATTTTCAAAGTGGAGTTGAAAGGCAAGTAGGAGAAAGGGCTCTGCCTATTCCAGCTGCTGGGGGTGGAATGTGAACTCTGGCCACCTCCGTGCTTTTCCTGACAACATTGGGAGGACCGTGGTTAAGCTGTGCTAGAGGCTCAAGGGACACACCAGGAGGCCACTGGTCTCATGCGTTATTATTGATGTTTCTGATGCAGTGGTCACTTTGTTCTTGTCTTCTCAAAGGAAGGAATTCAGAGGAAAGGTATGGACAGTTTAAGCAGAAGTTTATTTAGCAGAACAAAGCAAAGAGCCCCGAAGAAAGGTTAGAGGGGGCTGTCCCTGAAGAGAGAAGGGGTGTAGCAGCACAGTGGGTTCTGTGGTGTGTGTGTATTCATTTTTATTTTTCTTTATGTGTATGTCTTTGTCTTTGTATTGGTATGGACACAAGAATGCAGTCCCCACAGCGGCCAGAGGTGTCAAAACCCTGTGGGGTTGGTGTTACAGGTGGTTGGGAGGCGCCAGATGTGGGTGTTGGGAATCAAACTCAGTCCATTGCAAGAGCAGTAGGTGCTCTTCATAGCAGAAATCAAAACCACAATGTTGATCACATTCTCATATTCTAGAGAAGCTAGGTCTCCTTGACAATAGGGGTCCTTCAACAGGGCATGCGTGTGGGGAGACTCTGTTCAGTTTTTGATCTACCAGGAATAACCTATCTACAGCCTCAAGGACATTTCCAAAGGGGTCATTTGACCATTAGGAGACTCAGTTACCAAGACGCCATTGCAATTTTCTCACCAACTCCTTTGAGACTGTTCAAGGTCCATGGTTGATCATGGCCATTGACTAAGAAAGCTAAGACTTTGTCACAAAGGCTGGAGCAAGTTTACATACCTTGTCGGAGCCAGGCGGTGATGGCATATGCTTCTAGTCCAGTGGTTCCCAGCCTTCCTTTTGCTGATACCCTTTAATACAGTTCCTCATGTTGCGGTGACCCCCAACTATAAAATTATTTTGTTACTACTTCATAGCTGTAACTTTACCACTGTTAATAATCATTATGTAAATATCTGATATGCAACCCCCAAAAGGGTCATAACCCACAGGCTGAGAACGGCACACACACATGAAGGACAGAGAGGATCTTGGAAATCCCTTATGTCTGGATTTTCAGCTGCCTAGCCATCTGTGAACTGCCCAGTACAGTGCTGAGGTCTGAATCCCGCTCCTCTGTGAGAACTCCCAGCTGATGAGCCAGCTCTCCAGCCCTCTCCACCCAGTCCTCGTCTTTGTTCCCCAGCTCTCACACTTCTTTTGCTTTTCTGGGAGCAATGAGTCCAGGTTTTAGAATCCACATCTGTGAAGGTTCTTACCAGGGGGTAAAAGCACAGCACAAAAGCCTGATGGCAAGAGTTCAGGTGGATGGAGAGAAACTCCAGAACATTATCCTCTGACCTTCACCTGCAGACCATGCTATGTGTCCACACACAGGCACACACAGGCACACACATGCACACACGCACGCACACACACAAATGGGAGACAGGATAAAATTGAAAGCTTGAGGAATAGAGACGTTCTTGGCTGAGGAATCTCAGAATAGTCCAATGGGAAGTGAGGAAACAAACTTTAGATAGCCCACCTCGGCTAGTGTGACTGCTAAAATTTTACTTAGCAGGTCAGCTGGCTATTTTGGAATTTGTGCCTTATTTGGAATAGAAATGCAAGGCCTTTTTTCCTTCAAAGTTTCCATCAGATTGGGCAGAGAGTGAATATTTTAAGCGCCAACACTGTGACTTTTGTAACCACTTAAAAAGAGACCAATTGCAAAAATAGCCTCAAGGAGCAAGACACCTATTTCCTCTTGACATAGTTTCTGTGATTCCTGCCCCTGCCAGGTGACTATGAAAGCCATCCTGGCATTCTCTTAGACGGACTATGCTCTGGGTGAGGTGGCGGGAGGGCTGTGGTAAGCCCGTGGTTTAGTTATATGTCTGCTATGAGAAGCATTTAGGCAATGATGTACCTCCGTGGCAGAGTGCTCACCCAGCGTGTGCTGGGGTCCACACAGACCGCTTCCAGAAAGAAAAGGTAAAAACCACATATGCAGAAAAATGCCGCATTTTTCTTACAAGTAGAACATTTGAAATTATACACATGTGAACATAGAAAAGGCAGTATGAAAGGGGAGAAGGAGATTTGAAAAGTGGAGTAGAGGGAAAAAAGACAGAGTAGCAGAATATATGTGACAAGAAACAGAATGGGGGGTTACTTAGGGGAAGAGAGGAGACCACAAAGGAGAGCCAATGGGAGGTAGGGAAGGACAGTGGAGAGAAAAGCAAGAACAAAGGCTAACATAAGTATGTATGCATATGTGTATTGCTGTATATGGATATGGATTTATATAAAAATGTCACAGTAAAACCCATTTCTTTACATGCTAGTCAAGAATGAAAGAAAGGAGAGAGAGAGAGACAAACACACACAGACACACACACAGAGAGAGAGAGAGAGAGAGAGAGAGAGAGAGAGAATTCAAGCAGGCTGGGAATAGAGTAGATAAGAGCATGTATGCACATGCTCACATACCCACCATGTGTAGGGCCTAGGGTTCAATCCTTATCATTATAAAACAAAATAACCAACTCTTTAAAAATAATTGTCCGGTGCAGTAGTGTACACCTGTCGTCCTAGCTCTTGGAAGGAAGAAACAGGGGAATCAAGGGCTCAAGGTCATGAGTTGAAGAACAGCCTAAGCTATGAAACCCTGTTTCAGATACCAAAAAAGAAGACCTGGGTCTGGTTCCTAGCACCCATATGGTGGCTCACAAGAGCCTAAAACTAGTGTCAGAGAATCTAAGGCTTCCTCTGGTGTGTGTGTGGGCACAGCACACACATGATGCACATATATACATACATATATGCACACACATATACATACATACATACAGGCAAAAACATTACACACATAAAATAAAATAAATAAATCTAGAAAACATTGTAACAAGTACTGGAAGGGGGGATGAGGCATTCTTGTCATTTTGTTTTAATCTATACCCTAAATAAGTTGCAAAAAATCCCAAACTTAATTGGGTATATTTTTTAGGCCCCATGATCAGGAAAAGTAACTTTGCAAGGAAAGAGGTGACAGGGTCTAGCTTCTGGATCCCCTTCTCAAACTGTCAACAATGAAAGCAAGTTCTACTAGAAGACAGCTTTTGCCTGTTGGAACACTGCCTGACATCATAGAACAACAGCAAATCTGCCTTGTCACAGGACCACCGATGCTCCCTTACCTGCCTGCCAGAGCCAAACCAACAGCCTTGTAAGCCCACAGCACAGGTAAGGCAGTGTTGTGGAATAATCTTTTTGTACACTGAAGCTGCATCTTTACCAAGGAGCCTTCTGATTGGTTTAATAAAGAGCTGAATGGCCAATAGCCAGGCAGGAGAGAACAGGTGGGACTCCTAGGCAGAGAGAAAAGAAGAGGAGCTGAATCTCAATGGCAGTGAAGACGAGAGGAAGCAGGACATGCAAAAGGGGAGGTAAGAGTCGCAAGCCATGTGGAAGCACATAGATGATTAGAAACGGGTAAATTTAAGTCATACAAACTAGTTAGAAACCAGCCTAAGCTAAGGCCAAGCTTTCATAGTAAGAAGTCTCTATGCCATGATTTGGGTGCTGGTGGCCAAGAAAGTTCGCTACCTGTGCAAGCAGCAACACAAAACAGTATGAGACAGAGCAATGGGCAAACCAGCCTGCAGAAAGCATTATAAATGTTGGTAAGCTCCTACATGTTCAGAGTGGTCAGAAAAAGTTGGAAGAGCTGGAGGATTGCATGGAACCCGTTATGCTCACAGCTGGTCTCGTTGGTTTTGATTTTATATTTTTGAGGGGTAGCAGGATGTCTTCTAGTTCAGGTTGGCCTTGAGATTTCTGTGTAGTCAAGGATGACCTTGAATTCCTCATCATCTTGCCTGTACCTCCTGAATGTTGTGATTACAGGCGTGTACCACCATGCCCTGTAGGCGGAGACTGCTCATTCATTTCCCGGCTGCCAGACCCAAAATAATTACACAGAAATTAAATTACAACACTGATTAGCCAATATTAATTATCAATATTATTAATATTGTTTTCTTATTAACTAACTTTTACATCTTAAATTAACCCATTCCTATTATTTTATATTTTACCATGAGCCTCATGGTTTACCAGTACGGTTCCAGGGCATCTCTCTCCTTTGGCAGATACATGGTATATTCTCAACTCTGCCTACTCTCTCCCTACATTTCCATTTGGATTTTCTGTCTGCCTGACCTTACTCTTTTTTTTTTAATCATAATGAAATTAGTGCCTTTCTCAGTGTGGCAGGACTATGAAAGAATTGGTTTTTCTTTATGCTTTGATGGAAAGGTGGTCTCTGCATTTTCTAAATAATTTTTTACACAAAACAGTCGAGCATCCCAAAATACTAATTAAACAGTAGCTGTAGGTGGTAGGGACACCCCTACCCCTGCTTGCTCTATTGGCAGACCCCCCAAACCTGGGACTGACCCAAACCCACGATTGCTAATGGGAACTGATTAATTCCATGGGAACTTCTGTAGAGATAGATAATCACAAAACATGGAATTCTGTTTCACTGTAGAAAAGATGAATCAGAGGTCACATTGGTAAGGCCACTCAGGGAAGGGCAGGTTCAAAGGCTCTTTGACAAACATCTGTGCTACCACCAAAACCAGGAGTCTTTCCTACTGAGGGGTGTTAATTCCCAGCGGGATCTCTCTCCAGCTCTTTCAGGAGCCAGACAAAAGGCCACAGGTTTCTGTTCTGTTTTTCTCTTCAGACACTGGACAAATTTCTAATTTGGTGGCTTGGTTTCTGGTTTCCTTAGAGGTGGAGAAGGCATTGAAAGTTTTCAGTTATGGTCAGGCATGTTTGTTGGTCTCTTCCATCAGCATATCTTCAGAGGTCTACACGATGCTCCAGTCTGGCTCCCTGAACTTGCTTCCTTTTCTCTCTGCTGTGCCCTTCTATACAAACTGACCTTATTATTTAAGATATATAGGTATTAAGAATTAGAAGTTGATAGTCATACATGTTTGTTACACTTATAGTTAGGCTAATCAGGTTCTTTAGATACATATTGTTTTCCACATAGATAGGTAATCTTCAACCACTTCAAAAAACTGTAGAACATGGTATTTAAATAACTTAGGGTTTTGCTTAAGAACTTAGGACTTTTCATGACAGTGAGACACATCTGCTCCTGGCAGC
>LOJH01049453.1:0-11059 GCA_001685095.1 Ellobius talpinus
CTTCCTATTTAGCTTCTCTAGGGTCATGAATTATAGGCTCAATGACCTTTAAAACCCAACAATTTAATGAATACAGCTATCCATGTGATTATTTCAGGCATAAGCTAGCCAGTCTGGGAATGCAGCCTGCTGCCCTCTTTTCAACAGGCAGGTAGGAGGATCTCTGTGTATTTGAGACCAGCCTTCTCTACATTGTGAGTCCCAGGACAGTGAAAGCAACATATAAAGACCCTGTCTCAAAAAAATAACCAAAAAATTGAGAAAATAAGTTTAATATGCAGTATTTATTAGTCAGGGTTTTTCAAGTGCAGACCTGAGGGAATGTGGTCTAAATAGTTTTGAAATTCCTGCCAGACAAGAGAAAGGTGAAAAACCTTCTAGTTATTCAGTCCATTAGGCTGGATGTCTCTGCAAGTCCAATCTGATAGTGTAGAATTGGCAATTCCTGAAGACCACTGATCTTCACTCTACACTGGAACCAGAATAGTTAGATTTAATATTGGACACATCAATAGAATAGATGAACTTTCCAACAAAAGTGAGGGCAGGAAGGCAAAAGGCAAAATTTTCTTCTTCCAAGCCTTATTTAAGCTGAAATCCGAAGTTCTGGCTCAACTTCAGAGTGTATCTTTCTGCTGAAAATGAACAGATTAGGACAATAGCCCTAAGGCCTGTGCACAAGTTTAGGCTTCAGTTGATTCCTGATACACAAGTTGCCAATGAAAATTAGAAATAAAATATACATTTTTAAAAGTCTGAGAAATAATTCACAATGGCTAGTAGAACTTGCTAAGTTATGAAGACAATGAAACAATGTATTGTTAGAAATTACTGAAATTTTTATGAAAATCCTAAAAAAGCATGAATTTGGTGAAGCAGTTTCAATACACTTCAACAAAGGTCCTTTCCTACACTTATAATTATAAAGACTATTTTTAAATGTCTTGTACAAAGGTATTTTTTGTTTTACTAAATATTGCACATTATTTAATTTAAAAGCTAAAGGGGAGGCACTATCCTAAATCTAAAGGATTTTGATGAATTGTCAAACTGCCTGTGTCTCTGATATCAAAACAGTGTAGCTATGCCTTGTCCTTTCTTTCCACAGAAGTGTTAATTAGAACCAAATATATTTCCAAAGTCACACCTAACTATTTACATAGCTCCATTGGTGGCACCTGCAAGCCATAATTAACACTATATAGAAGACAAGATCATTGGTTAGAAGGTCTTGGCAAAAGTTCAGTCTCTATTCACAGAGAAAATTTATACATACAGCTGTAACTAAGATGAACAAACACTGAAGTAATAGAAAAGTAGTTAAAGAAAAATCCTTTTTATTAAGCACAGCTGAGTTTCTAAGGAAACAGTTTTTATTTACCATATTATTTTAGGGGAAAAATTAACCTACTACAGGCAAACTCTCATTCATCTGTACTTTCTTTATATATCATTAAAAAGTAAAATATTCCAACATCCATATGATTTTCATGTACAGAAAACACATTTAGTGAACATTTTGCTTTTGAAAATATAAGGGAGTAGAAAAGCAAAAGACAAAAGTCTATCCCAGCGCTGACATTTTCTTAGTTCTTTCCACTGTATTTTCTACCATATGCTTTGCTAGAAAACACAAAATGCTTTGCTAGAAAACACAAAATTCAAAAACACTGCAATCATTATGATATAGAAGAGGAATGAAGGTTTGAAATAAACATTTCAACGTCCATCTCAAAATGTTCTGGCAATGCATTGATGTTTTTAATAGTAATAAACATGCAAGACTATCAGATTCTTTTCTCTTTCAGAGTAACAATGATGTCCTGTACAGGATCATCTTCTATGAAAGAGCTAACATTTCTGAAGGATTACATATCTTAAATTGATATTCCTTCCTCTCTTCTAGCTTCAATCCCTGACATCAATCCCTTTTATTCCTTCTATCCTCCTCATGCCCTCCCCTTCCAATCATTCCCTTTCTTCTTTCAATAAGCCTCTTTCCCTCCCTATTTCTTTTCCTGTCAGGTCAAGTCTTGTGTAGCATGTAGGGTGGTATTGAGAGTGAACAGACCAAATAATTCTGCTAATAGGGTAATAATATTACCTTAAAACTTTAGAGTTGAAGAAACAGATTCAAAGTGTCTTTATGCTGAAAATCTATAGTCAACGGTAATGCGGTAATGCATGCATAGTTATTAGTTCTGTTAATTCATTGACATTAATGAAATAAAATTATTTCACCCAATAATTTTCTCTAGCTGGCCTCAAAGTACAATAGCTCATACTTTGTGTGAAGTATTTTTAAATACCCAGGAAGTTAATGAAATGTAGAACATGGTCAAAGAAAACATAGTTCTATAATTTTCTCTTGATAGATAATGAGTTGTTTCAGAGTAAATCAAGAGAAGTCCAATGCTACTGAAATTTTAGATGAATTCTGGAATTTGGGAAACTATTTTCATATAATGTAATTTTGTTTCTAATACTTTAGGGTGACCTACATGTATATAGATTTTCTCATGAATATCATTAGTTAACAACCTCAATTTGCTCTAATGATGATTGGAGCTTCCTTCTGTCTACTCACTTGCTCCATTCTACTTTCTTGATCCCAATGTATATCACTCTGTTTTTAATGACCAATTCCTAACTGAGTTTTATCAGTAGATGTGACTTTTACACTTTAAAACATCTAACAGTTGTTGACTGTCTTTGTTGATAACTTAATTATAATATCCTTGTTTGTAATCAACTTTTAATTTAATAATGCTACTAAAATTCTGTCTGTCAGTTGAAAAATACATAAAGCACATCATTTTTGTATTCCTTTATTGAATTCTTGAACACTATTTTTCATTGAAAAATTGTTTGACAATTTTACAGACGTTTGTCTTGTAATAGCTTCTTGTAGATTAGAATGATAATTTTGCCTCAATGTAACAAACAAATATGTATTCTTTGAGAATCTACTGCCCTCCCCAACAATGTCTGTGACAGGCATTATATCTCTACTGTAGAAGAATTCCCCTTAAACCTCCCAAATTCCCTCCTTTACCTTACCTTCCCCTCTCCTACTCCATTTAACTATTCCTGTTACATTATTCCAGTTCCTCCCTTTTTTACCACCTAAATTCTGTGTATTACTAGTGATTCTCAACAAAATCCATTATTAGTTTGTTTTCTATGGATTCTTCAATTTAAACATTCATGTAACTATTGGAATCCAGATTTTGCATATGAGAGATATCCCATGGCATTTGTCATTCTTGATGCATTAGTTCCTTTTCTATAGTAACTATGTGATACAATCCATGAAAATGATAACCTATAGACCAAAAAATGGCTTAATATGAGAGTATGGTAACACAGAGATAAATGTCTACTATCATGGCAGAGAAGCACTACATAGGGCAGTCATGGAGGTAGGAATAGCGGCAAGATCAAGTCTCCAACCGCAAGCAGGAAGCAGAGGGAATAAGCTGGAAAAGGCAAGTGGCCTTTGAAATCCGACAGTTCCTTATCAGTGACATACTTCCTTCATTAAGGCCACATATCCTAAGTCTCCTCATGTAGCACCAAAAAGGGAGCTAAATATTCAATAGTTTAGAATATGGAATATATCTCATTCAAACCATTATTGTGGACCTAGGTTACCTCACTCTGAATTATTATGTGTTTTTAGAACTCCTCTTTATAAATATTAAGGACTTAAGAAAGAAAGAGAAAAGGAATGAGAACATGAAATTGATTGTATAGAGGGGAGGGCCATCTGAGTTGATTTGGGAGAGGTAAATATGATCAAAATACATTGTGTGGAATTCTTAAATAATTAATAAGAGCTTTACTTTAAAAGGATGAATTTTAAAATGTCACTTTCACTTCTGAAAAGTTTAGACTTATTTATAAAAATAACAACAGCATAAATCTAGTAGAAGTATCTGGTATACCTGTTATTCCTGCATGCATCTAACATAAAAGTACAATAAGGAACAATTTAGATTAAACCATTTACTGAGTATCAACAATACACCATGAGATATATTCATAATTTTTGTCTATTTTCATAAATTTCTGATTGGAAATATATCTTTTTCTATCTCTTCATAGTATTAATTAAAATAGGATTTAAGTATACATTTCCATTTTAACTACTGCATTAATTTTTTATGTACCTGAGGGGGAAGCAAGTTTATAAAATCTCTCAATTCTCTCTCTCTCTCTCTGCCTCACACACACACACACACAAAAGAAAAACACAAAACCATTGGAAAAAATATTTATTACCAAGAATGTTGGTCATAGAAACAAAGTAATTTCATTTCTATACAATCCACAGATTATACCTGTAAATGTAAATAAATAAATCTGTATGAGATAGCTAACCTCACTTTTGTCCTGACTATATTAATTGAACTTCATTTTGTATCAAAAATTCATGTCAAAATCAACCAATTTATTGTGTATCAACAATTATTTTTTCATGAGAATGACAATCAAATTCACCTCTCCTTGTCTTTTTGAAACTTTTAGGTAAGATTTATGTAATCAACATCATATTGACTTCAAGAATTGAGTTTTTAAAAGCACAATCAGACTTTCAAAACTATCAGGAAAATACTAAAATGTTTTCTAATAGAGTACCTTGTCACCTAAAAGTGTTGCCTACAATTTGCCTAACATCTTTATTTACTATAGAAAGAGCTGTGTAGAAGTTTTTATGAGTTAAGACTGTATGTTTTTTAAGGAAAAGAGGGGATCAAGAATAAGGCACCTTTCAGGTCCATGTCAAGGAAGTAGAGAAGCTGCAAAACAGGAACAATGTATAAGGATATCATGAGGAATAATTTTACAGAGGTGTATCAGAATGAAAGATGTAAATATAACTGTTACATCAATTTTTATACTATGTTTATTTTAGAAATTTCAATAGCTTAATGTCCTATTTATGAAAGGTCAAGACCCAGTACATTCTAGAGCAGAGTTTTCCTTTGCACAAAATACCTTTCCATATGTCTTCATGTCTTTGCTCTTTGGTCTGGGGCATCATTCCTCAGGGAAATGAGCTTATGGAAGAGTTGACATCCTGCTGTACTAATATACACATGTCTTCTCCTTGCATAGAAGACAAAAGAATAAATTAGAATCAAGTAAGCAGTCTTGTTAATTAGAAGCAGATTAAGGGTCCCCAGAGTATTCCTATCAAAGTGTGTTTTCCTGAAACGGTTTAGACTCCTTTTCCTTATAAATATTAGAATGAATTATTATCGTTCAGATTTTTCTCCTTTTCCTTTTGCTTAGGTTCATGATAGCAAGAAGCTGGATAGTCAACAGTTTGATCATCAAGCTTCATGACTACATTTCCATGGTGGACTAGCCAAAGCTTTTATTAGATTTCTTTTCCCATGTTAGTTTACCCCAGGACTCAGTCTTTGAGGTTTGTTACAATACTTTTGATGCTCTGAGAATTCAGAATTTCATTTATTTTTGTCAGACAACCTAGAAAACACGATGTTGACTATACATTTGTTTTAGAATAGCAGTATACAGCTTTTTCATAAAGTTGTGGCAAAGTTTTCAGTTTTATTCCTGATGTTATACTTGTATTAGAGCAAATGTCTCTCCAGCATTAATATACAATTGAGAATAGGCTAGTGACTGTAAAGTGAATCTCAATTTATATTAATATATTTAGTGTGTACACTTTTAAAACACATAATGGGGAATAGTTTTCTCCAACTGAATATTGGTAGGATATAAGAAAATACCTTTTCAGGATGAATTTGGTGTTTCAATAAAATGAAATGAATGAAAGTGGTAGGGAGTGGCTAGACAATGCAACCAAACACAAACAATAAAACCTGACAAGACATCTTGCATTTTAGGGCCTTTCCACTTAAATAGAAATAGCTTACTGTTAGCTAAAGAACCTTTTGAGCCCAAATGTAAATTCATCACCTCTGACTTTGACTAATTTCTCTTTAAATTACCTTTTTTGTCTCTTTAAAATAAATTTTAAAGTCCTTTTAACTGATCTTGTTTTCTTCATTTACATCGAATGATTTAACAATTTTATGGCTCATGCATTTTATTTTAAAATATAATACTAATATAAAAATAAAATATAAAACTATACTTCATAAAGTACATAAACAAATCAATATTTGAATTAGTGACCTTCCCTTTTATATTTTATAGAAAACTATGTTTTTTAATATACAAAAAATGACCTTCCCAGTTTAAGGTCATAAGAAATTCTAAAAGGAAATAAGGGAAATTTAGAAGAAGATGAAAAAGAACAAATATTTGTCAAGGAAATAAAATCAATTTGATTGAGGATAAATGGCCATATGAACATCCAAGCAGTAATAGAAAGGAGAATTAATACTCTATAGTCTATTGTATGATTAATATTTTGTACTAGTAAAAAGTAAAAAAAAATAAATACTACCATGCTTGCCATAGTTCAAAGAGCCTTATGAAATTAACATGATATCAAATTAATAGAACACAAATGTAGATCTTGTATTAGAGTGGGGATCCTTACTGGACAATTAGCAATGGAAGTGTTATTGGAGAGAGGTCTTTGGGAACCTGATAGCAGCAAATACATTGGATTAGTTAACAATTTACTGTCTGGAAGAACAGAGTAATGAACTAAACATATTTTTGTGAAAAGGATGAAGAATCATTGTGGGATTTTGAGCAGCAAAATGTCCATAATTTATTGAGACTCACACATGAAAATAAAGCTGCCAAATAATATCAGCAGGATTGACCATGAAATACAAGAAAAAATGTGGTTAGGTTAGATTCCAATTTCCCAAGCTTTGTATACCTCTGACATGAACTTCATTACTCAAAGTAGCCCATTTCTGAGTTTTTGTTTTGCTAAATATATTTAAATCCATATATCCATATATTATTGTAGCTAATCTGAATATACTAACTGCCAAAAGTAACTATTTTACTAGTGGTCAAGCAAGTAACTTTGTTTATACATACCTCAATGATTTTAAATAACAAATTTATATTCTAATAATAATTTAGCCAACTATTGAGTAACTCATTTCTCTAATTCCTCTTAATTATTCTTTTTTTTTGGATTTTCGAGACAAGGTTTCTCTGCAGTTTTTTGTGCCTGGAACAAGTGCTTGTAGACCAGGCTGGCCTTGAACTCACAGAGATCCACCTGCCTCTGCCTGCTGGGATTAAAGGCATGCACCACCACTGCCCGGCCTCTTAATTATTCTTAACTGGATATTTTGTCCCAGTATTAAGGCTCTGTAAAATAATATTTTTTTATGGGAATGAAATCAATGCAGCTACTGTTTTGATGAATGATAATTATTCTAGAATGGGAAAACAGGATGGAACTGCACTCCATAATTCACCATGAGAAGCCACATAAATGAATTATTGGATGTTAAGAAGAAATACCTTTTCTCTCTCCTATATTTAGGGAGAGCAAGAAAAGTAAACAAGAGAATGAATGCACAGAGAAAGTATGTTTTTAAAAAAAATCTCTGAAAATAAATGAGTCATACTTATCAGCTACTCCTGCTCAGAGAACTAAAGATATATGGCACACTAATCTGTGCTAGAGAGCATCTAATATCTAATTACAATGGATGCTCTGAAAACCTCTAAAGATAAAGATTCTGATAATCCTTAGCCATCACAACAAAGTGATACTCACACAGCAATACTATAATGGTATTCAAAGTAGAGTGTCCACAGGCAGATAATAGAAATGAAAAGACAGGAAAAAGTTTTGCAACTTGATTTCATTCCTTACTTTAGCATTGTGTATTTAAAAAAATGGAGCAGCATGAAAATTTAATTTCTTCTTAGAAAATATTTGGAAAAATTCTATAATTCAACTCTTTATATATCAAGTCAACCAAAGACATTTAATATTCTAAATATTATCTCCTCATTCACTCAAAATTTATCAATTTACTATTAATAATATTCCAGGAATAAAATGTGAAACAAACCATAGTAAAATATATAGTTCAGGATCTAACAAAAAAATTAAACTTCTGATTTACCCTAAAAATAGTCAATTTATTTAATAAAGTTTTATATAATTTCATAAAGAACATCAGTGTTTTTGCTTTTTTGCAATAGTTTCAGTTGTAAAAGGGAAAATGGCAGAAGAAAATTATGACTGAATAATTTTATGATATGTCTTTATTTGTGAAGTGACAATAATTAAACATAGGAATAGCATATGATAAAGTGCAATGCAAGGTCTGTTTATGTCAACTCAAACAATAATATTTAAAGGAATTTACTGAGTTTTGCATTCAGCTGCAGGTCCTGATATAGCCTTCTGTTAAGATCTTTGACTTTATTCTGTAAATCAATCTTTCAAAAAATTAAATGCTGATTTATTTAAATCAACCTTTAATAAAAAAAATTAATAAACATTGGTTTATGAGCTCTTGCACACAGATTCTTAATCTGTGTGGTTTTTAATTTAAATATTTTTAAACAAAATATAAACTCTTGAAAACTAGAACAGATTTGTCTCTTTGTACCTATAATCCCCCATTAGTTATTCAAAACACCTTTATCCTTAAAAGTAGTGTTGATAGCATGTTACTTAATTGCTTTGATTTTAAGTTCATAAACCCTGAGGTAATTACTATATTTTAATCTTCAAAGCATTGTATAAGTAACTGTTTATCTAATTGTGTTTCTGAATGTTGTTATCTGAATTCTGGTTAGCGATTTTTGCTTTGTATGATTTTGATTAAATAATCCTACCTTGTACTTTTCTTTTTCCCCCCAGACAAAGTAAGATAGAAATTGAGAATATCAAATATTTTGGAGGGCTTATATGAACTAAATTATATCACATATTGAAATATAAAGATATTCTACTTAGATTGCAAAAGATGGGAGTAATTTGATTTCTTTTACATGTGGTATGTGCATGTTTGTCATGTAAATGTAATGTTACAACTACATTTATAACATTTTACCTGGATAATTGCAACTGCACTTAAAAATCTACTATTATAAATCTCAACTAAATTCTGTAACTAAACAGAGTCAAATAATATTTCAACTTTGGACTATTGTTACAGAGTGTATTATAGTTATGAAATATAGTCCTTAAACTGCATATCATTTCATGAAATTTTACTAATAAATTTAAGTGCTATTTCATTGTTTACAATATTTGTGTATCAGTTTTATGAGTTACAATTCTGTACTTATTAAACATAGTCTAACTTCTTGACCAGTTAAATATAGTTTACAAATTATTGAATTTATATATAGCAGATTCACAAGTGTTCAGAAAGACAGAATAAACTTCTTTACAAGCTTCCTTTATTCTTTACATATTACATATTTAAAGAATCAATGGCACACTTCATTTCGTAAAATTTAATTATTCCTTAAAAACACAATTGAAGAATTGTTGTCATTCAATTTTTAATTTTTCCTAAACTCAATGATCCAATACATCTATGCTTCTAAAGATTATATACTCGTCAGTCAATAAGTAATTGTTTAGTGATTATATTATAGGAAACTTATAATGGTGAAAAATAATGGAAATACCACTAAATACCCCTGAGAGTACATGATTAATTTATTCTGAATCTGAATATTTGTGAATTTTTTAAACAAAAGAGCAGCAACTCTATCCCTTGTCAACTTGACAGTTAAGCATATTACTTCTAAGCCATATACTTACAATTTTTGTCCCTATAGTCCCAAGACCATGTTACAACATAAAATGCATTCATTTCAGATCTCTCTTAAAAATGGCTACAGTTAACAACATTTCACATTCTTAACAATTCAATATTTTCTAACTGTGTGACATCATCAGTGGAAAGAAAGGCTATATACCTATGTAATATAATGGCTATGTAAACATTCTTAATCCAAGAAGGAAGAAGGAGAAAAAAAAGCAAGGCCTAAGTTCAGTGGAAAATAACCAAATTCCACATCTCCATGTTTAACACTGGGGCTAGTAATCAACTTTTCTAGACTGCAAAAGTGTAGGTATTCCAACTCTTTTAACCCTTCCACCTACATCATGTACATCTCCTCTAATGGCTGTTTCCACTTCATGATGGCAGATGTTCAATGGTAAATATTTTACCGGTTCTGGCATCTCTAATTGCCTGGAGTGTGCATGACAACATAGGCTCATCTCAGCTTGATACAATGGCATTTTCGTTCCTTGCAATGACTCTAAAACCCCTCACTATGCTGGAAGTCCATTGTTTTCAAAATCCTGGAACAAGATTACATGACACAGTTGATCTTTCATCCATCATATCTCCAAATATAATAATAGTACAAATATCTGCTCTCAGTTAGAGTTATGGTCCTTCTAAACCACAACTACTAAAACTTTTGTGTGATGATCCTATCAGTTCATACTTTTCCTCTTCCAATTATATTTATATATATTTTATGTATGAATGCTCTGCTTGCATACATGCATGACAGGTAAGGGCATCAGATCCTGTTATAGATGGCTGTGTGCCACCATGTAGTTGTTAGAAACTGAATTCAGGACCTTGGAAGAACAATCAGTGGTCTTAACCACTGAGTCTTCCCTCCATCCCTGGACTGCTCTTTTAAATGAACTCAAAACTTTGAAATGTGGCACCCCAAGGGGTTTAATTTTGCGCTATAGACATCTTCATTATCCAGTCCACCTTTAAAGGATTTATTTTGGCAATGCAGATCTCTTTAACTGTTCTCTGAGCCATGGCCTGAGGGTTATTTTGTCTTCATTTTTCCTCTACCTATCAAATTAGACCATTACTTTGAAATTCAACATCATTCAGGTGATATAAAATGGTGAAAATAATGCCAAAATATAACATAAACAAATAACCCATAGTCCAGTTCCTAATGGAATCCCATTTCCTTTAGAAATTTTATGAGACATGAATTCACATCCATATTTCTCTTAATATGTTTTGCTTCTAAACTCCCAATACAATCATTCATAATACACTGTGAAGCACAAGAAATAAAAACTCAGGGTCAGAAATTGGGGTCGAACCTGAAGACCTGAAAA
>LOJH01049454.1:897-12855 GCA_001685095.1 Ellobius talpinus
CTTCCTTCCTTCCTTCCTTCCTTCCTTCCTTCCTTCCTTTCTTTCTTTCTTTGTCTTTTACCAGAGCAAACGCTTTTCAATGCCTTGAATGAGACTTGGCTTCTCTTGGCATCAGAATTTAGCACATGCAATTTCTTTAGCTTGGATAGAGTCCAGATTTCTCTGGTACACATGATTTACTCTTCTGCAGAGCCTTCCAGTCTCAGCCTAAATGCAGTCCACAGCCCTAACCTGGCTCAAATACTCCAGCTGCATTCCACAGACAGCAACCTATAGCATTCAGTATGCTAACTAGGCTACTTGTTGAATATAACAACACCATTCCATGAGTCTCTTTCCCATGCTTAACATATTACCAATTTGTAGCACAATTAATAAAACCCAGAGACAGAAATTGGGGTTCAACATGAAGGTCAGAAAAGCAAAACAGCCAGCCACTGGCTCTTACCTCTAACTCAGTTTAAAATGGCAATCCTGCCTCCAGGAATTCTCAGAATGACACTGTATGAGAGTTGTCCCCTCCTGTCTTATATTCCTCTCTAGTGCCTGAATTAAAGGCATGTACCATTACTGCCTGGTTTCTATAGGAAACTACTGTGGCTACTGGAATTAAAGGTGTGTGTCACCACTGCCTGATCTGTAAGGCTGANGTTCAACATGAAGGTCAGAAAAGCAAAACAGCCAGCCACTGGCTCTTACCTCTAACTCAGTTTAAAATGGCAATCCTGCCTCCAGGAATTCTCAGAATGACACTGTATGAGAGTTGTCCCCTCCTGTCTTATATTCCTCTCTAGTGCCTGAATTAAAGGCATGTACCATTACTGCCTGGTTTCTATAGGAAACTACTGTGGCTACTGGAATTAAAGGTGTGTGTCACCACTGCCTGATCTGTAAGGCTGACCAGGGTATCTGTTTTACTCTCTGATCTGCAAGCAAGCTTTATTTATTAAAATACAAATGAAATAACACTACATCAAATAGGTAATAGACACAGCATAGAATTAGTCAACTGAAAATAATAGAATATTTGAAACAAAAATATATTAAAACATATTCCTAAAGAGCATTTGATGACAGCAAGGGAAATGCTAAGTAAAAAGTATATGCAATAAGATTAGATGGTATAATTTTGGCTTTTCAGAGTATGACAAATGAATGGTCTTATATTGAAAAAATTTAAAGCACACTAAACATTAATAAGGCATATATTTTATAGGAAGTTGTTTGATTATATTCAGGTATATACTTGTCATCTTTTCAGAATAAATATAATTAATTGTTAAATCAAAAATAAATTTTTCTAAGAAGGAAATCAATGTTTTCCTATATTCTAATAAATCATTAAAATTAAAAATATTGCTGTATAATTCACCACCAGTTATTTTGTATGAAATGCTTCATTTCTTTTTGGTTACTCTTTGAGACACATAAGCTATTTTTCAAATCATGTCCGGAAATCTCAGTTTAATAGCGCTTCTTCTCAACTTGGAGACACAAATGGACAGTAATCAAAAAAATCCATTTTTATCTGACCTGTGTCATTTAAAAAATAAACTTTTTTGTAAGTAATTACTTCTAAAAGCATTTTCATCTTCCTTATCAATTAGGATTTTGAAGAGTTGGAATTTTTCCATACTTGAATTTAATGAATTTAAAATTGCTAACAATTTGGCAAAGATGATGTCATATTTTTAAGTAAGCTGCCACACCTTATTATAGGATATGAATTTCTTCAGAGTGGAAGAAAACACAAAACAAAAGAAAAAAGTTATCTTTAACTAGATTATTCTGTATGGCTTATTGTTCTTTCAATGTTATCATTTTACCTTTTAGTATGTATCAGAAATTATTCTGAAATGAAAACACAGGAATTCTTCATTAAAATTACTTTTGACATGTTGAATCAACAAATGTTTGTCAATGATCTTTATGTGTTTGATAGAATGAAAGTTTTGAGAGTATAAAATGTATAAGACAGAGCCCCTGTTTTTTTGTTGGTTATAGCACGCCAAGAGAGAAAGATAGGTTGTTGAATGCTGACACAGCAAAGCAACTTCTGTTCTGTAAGGAAAACAAGACGTCTATTGCTCAGAGAAGATTTCAGAAGGTGTCATGGAAGTCTTTCCCCTCTGGCTGAGGTTCCAGTGACCCTCATTTGCTACCTAGGCCAATAAAATCACCCTCTCTTTGTCATGTTCTTTGTTCTCAGGTGCTAAGGAGTGCATTTTCAACTTGGCTGCCAGAAAGATGCTTTCCAAAACTACTACTACTGCCTGCAAAAACCTTCCAGTAGCTCCCCTTTTCACTAAGAGTGAAAACCGAAGTATTTTTGAGTCTTTCCTGAATGCCTCAACCCTCTCCCAATGCCTCTTTTATTTTCACGTTTTTTCACATGCCCTGTAGTGGTTTGAAGAGAAATCGCTCCTTCACCTATTAAAACATTTAGTCCCTATTGGTGGCACTGTTTCTTTAGGTTATGGAACCTTTAGTAGATGACGGCTTGCTGGAGGAAGTACATACTCGCAATAGGCTAAAAGGCTTTTATAACTTCCTTTGACTTCCAGTTCTTGTTCTACTTCCTGTGTGTACATAAAATGTGACCAGTCAGTTTCATACTCCTAATGGCCCCCATGATTTCCAATCATTCTGGACTCTTCCTCCCAGAACCATAAGCCAAAATAAATTATCTGATATTTCGGTCATAGTGCCCTGTCAGCAACAGAAATTGGCTAATACATTCTCTTCCACTCAGTCTGCCAAAGCCATATGAACCATTTTGCTGACTTTCAACTATTACACTTCCACATTGGGAAAGTTCCATTCTGTCTTGCTTCCACAGGACATTGTCCTTGCTCCCTTTAGGTCTTGACAATGTGCAACCTCATTACACATTATTCTACCTTCAAGAGTTGACCACTCAATTTTTCAACTTCTACATCTGAACAGTTTCAATTCTGATATACTGTCCTTAATTTTATTTTTATCTGCATGAAACAGCATTATTTCATATCTAATTATTACCTTTCATTGTCTAAGATATAAGACTATTCTATTAGAATATTGAATAAATTTATACACAGACATTGCACATATTAAATGTTCAAAAATATTTAACAAAGTAATAAATCTTATTGTCTTAGTAAAACCTTAGTGTTTATAAATTCAGAATTCTAGATAATTATTTCTGAATTCATTTAAAAAGTATCTTGGTATTTTAATTAAAAGTTATGATTTATTTATAACCATAAAACTTTTTTAAAAGTTACAATAGAAGAGAAATACCAGCCTCTTTTGAAAAGCTTTTAAGAGTACTTATTTTTATAACTGAATTTGCATGTAGAACATGAATAAAAAGCTTAATTTCAGATTAAAATGCCTGTTTGTAGTTTTGGCAGTTATGTGTTGGTGTAGTTATATGTTAGAAAATTGCATTTACTTTAAATTGGTGTTTTCTTCCAAGTTGAATTAGTTTTGGGTGGATCTTTATGGCTAATTATTCTGCATTAAACACTGATTATATTATCACTAAAAACTCATATGTAGATATAAAATGAGTGTTCCAAGTGTGCATTCCTTAGCTTTATAAAATCTGGTATTCTAAGAGTCTTTGGTGTCTGATGGAAGTCGCTAATAAGAGCATTTACTCTCCCCAATGGCTGAAACTGTTATGTTAGAAAGGCATATTAATTATTAAAAGTAGCTGGAATACTCTTATTTCCCTAAGCATTTCAGGGAAGCTAGAAAGGGAGGTGGAAACATAGTAAGATACAAAAACTTGGTGACATGAAAATGATTTCTGTTAATCCCGGGAGACTCAGTAAATGCCACAGGCATTCACTATCATAAGAATTCTTTATTTTCTCCAATTGAGTCTATGTGTTGCCTTCACTGGACAATCAAATGTGTGGGAATTATAGATAAAGTTGACTTGTGCGTTGTGACAGTTTACTTTGAACTCTGACCTTTGGCAATTCCCATTACAGGTGACACTGGATTTGTTAGCTAGTGGGAAGGTGTTCAGTTTGGTCTTCAGTCATGTCATGGATTTTTAATTGAGTACAAATTTTTCTTCTTACAATATATTTGGATTGTTGTTTCCCCTCCCTCATCTCCTCCGAGACTCTCCCCACCTCTTCACACTTCCAGCTCCATGTCTTCTTTCTCTCTTAAGAAAACAAGCAGACCATTAAAAATACACACATAAATAAAACACAAACCAAAAAGAAAGAGCACAAGGAATACACACACATTCAGACAAACACACATGCACAAACATATGTAAACAAAGCCCGTAAAACCACAAAATTTGAAACCGTAATATACAAACAAAAGACCAGTAAGATAAAAAATGGAGATAAAGTCATACTAAATTTTTAATAAAGATCCCAGAAAATGCTGTTGAGATCATTTTGTGTTAGACGTCTAATGCTGGTTTATGCTAGTTTGAATGAAAATGGCTCCCTTAAAATCACAGGGAGTGGCTTTATCTGAAAGGATTAGGACATGTGACTTTGCCGGATTGGTATGGTCTTGTTGGCGGGAAGTATGTCACAGGGGGTCAACTTTAAGGTTTCAGAAGCTCAAGCCAGGTGCAAAGACTCAGTCTCCCTCTGCCTGCTGATTTTGGTGTAGAACTCTCAGCTACCTCTCCAGCACTGTGTCTGTCTGTATGCCACTATGCTTCCCACCAAGGTGACAGTGAACTAAATCTCTAAAATGTAAGCCAACTAAATCATTTTAATTGAGTTTCCATAATATGGCGATTCTTCACAGCAATAGGACACTGACTAAGACACTGTGCATGGGGCCTGACCTTAAGTGTGGCTTGTATTCCCAGGGAGACTTCTACGGAGAAGCTAATTTTTCCTTTATGAGTGGTTGTCATTTGGAGAAAGGTTATCCATTAGAGATAGGCACTTGTGTCTACTTCCCCACCTCAGCTCTAGGACCCTGTCTGATTTGGACCTGTGCAGGCCCTATGAATTCTGCCACAGTCTCTATAAGCTCATATGTGCATTAGTCATGTTGGGTTTAGAAGGTCTTGTTTCTGTGGTGTGCTCCATCCCCTCTGGCTCTTATAATCTTTCTGCCTCCTCTTCTGCATAGTTCCCTAAACACTGAGGGGAGGGGTTTGATGAAAACTTCCCATTTAGCAGTGATTGCTCCAAGGTCTTTTGTTCCTGGCATCTTGCCCAATTGTAGGTCCCTGTATGTTTCCATCTACAGTAGAGGGAAGCTTCTCTAATGATGGCTGAGTGAGACACTGATCTATGGGTATAGCAGAATGTTGTTAGAATATGTACGTATATATTTAAGAAGCTTCTAGTAGGTTTCCACGTGATTCCTAAAATGGCCCTTAGTGTTAGGTGCCTCTCCTGCATTCTTTCCCTTGCACCCCCTCTTCCCTCTCCGTCTCCATTTAATTCTCCCATTCCAATATCTCCCCTATTTATCTCTAACTAGATATTCTTTATACCCTTTTTTGGGGGGAGATATTCCCTGCCCTCTAATTCCTTACTATATACTGAACCTGTGTGGTTATACATGTCTATTGAAGACTTAAAAGCTAATATCCAGATATACAAGAATATATATTTCTTTGGAGGGGTTGGGATAACTCACTTGAGATTATATTTTCTAGTTTAATGCATTTGTGTGCTAATTTCATGTTTTTTAACTGCTAAAAATATCCCATTGTATAAATGTACCGCATTTTCATTATCCATTTGTTGGTGGGCATCTAGACTGTTTCCAAATTCTGCCTATTATGAATAGAGCAGCAATGAACCTGGTCCTGGAGTTTTGCTCATAGCTCATTTTCATGAAGTCAGCATCCATTTAAAAAGGAACATTAGCTTTGCCTCAGTGCACTTGAAGAAGTTAGCATTGTTAAGGAAGAAGACACAGTGACATTAAAAATCTATGTATAATTTTAAAGACCCAAGGCTCCCCCTCACTCCTCTGAAGAAATTATTTAACTGCTAATGATCTGTGGAGCAAAGCTTTCTAAAGTGCTGCGTCTAATTAGTTCTATTAAAATGCACGTCAAACTTTGACAGGTAGATTTGTTATAAGAAAATTATATAAACACAAGACTCATGAATGAACACAAACAAAGAAATACTCATTTATCAAATTTGTTAGGGGTAACCAAAAGAACACATTAGTGTATTGGCTTTCCTTCTTTTTTTTCAGTTTTTCGAGATAGGGTTATCTCTGTGTAGTACTCCTGGTTGTCCTGGAATTGGCTCTTGTAGACCAGGCTGGCCTCGAATCACAGAGATCCGCCTGCCTCTGCCTCCCGAGTGCTGGGATTAAAGGCATGCGCCACCACCACCCGACTTTGGTTTTCCTTCTTAAGCTGCCATGCTGGCAAGAGGTTTGAAGCGGTGTCTTCTTGAGCCCCTGGCTTGACATGAGAGGGTGTGAGCTTCATTTCACTCCCGCTTCTGTGGTGTTCATTTTATCTTCCAGTTCTCAAAGATATTTCAAACTGAGTTATTGTTTTTCCTATCCTCTTTTACATTTTCATCTAGTAATGTTTGACGTGTGTAAGAAATGATAAGCATTAGTTAGCATAATTAGGGTGCAGCAAAGCAATTTGCCGTTCATAGCCTCATATTAAAAACAAACCAAAAAAGAACAGTGCTTGTAAACAGTGCTTTCCCAATCTTCCTTTCCCCCCAACAAATGAGTTTGTCTTCTGAAATTTGAGATTTGAAGAGCAGTTGCAGTGTAAGCTGCAAATGATGAATGTAGCCTTGACTTGAGTTAATTCAGCTGAGCATTTGGCCACCTGCTTCCATCCTTGCTAATTAAATGAGCTTAGATTATGTTGGATATGATTAACATATGCAATATTGCTATGAAATCTTCAAGGTGCCTTAAACTGAAGAAATCCTGCATACTATCAAATTCTAATCTAGAGACACTGGGGATCAAATCCTGATCTTGCCAGGGTATGTTTCCATGTCACTTTTTATAACCAAATCTTCAATTTCCTCAGTTTCTTCATCACAGTAGAGATATATTGAAACCACTTTATGAATAGATTGTAAGCAGCTTTGCATGGGCTCCATAAACTTAGACATTAATATTGCCCTTTACATTTGCTTTGGCCTCCAAATGATCTACAGTGTCTTTTGGATGCAGAGACCAAGGATGGATAATAGTTACTTTGTAGTATAATCTCCGAGCATGGAGAATAAGACAGGTGCACTAAGTGTCACAAAACACACAGTTATTATGTGGTTATGTTTTTGAAAATGCTGCTTCATTTGCCTATGTGTACTTCCTCTGGCATAAATATGAGTTCAGGGAAAGAAATGTTACAAGGAAGAAGAGGAGTGTGCTTGTGTTGAAGACATTTAAAGCTCTGTGTAGGAACAGAATAATTCTCTTCCTTTACTCATCAGTGTCTTACTAACATAAAGAACTTACAGAAAATGTAGAGGAGTAATACATGTAATTGTGTTATTGTATGTGTTTATATATGTATATATAATGTAAATGTATAATGCACATAATTCTAGTTTACTTGGAAGAAAGGTATATTTGTTGTATTTATTTACAAAGTATTTGCTTTTCTTGCCTCATAAAGAATAAGCTTTTCATTTGAGTTGACATTATATTCAAATAACATATGACTCCATTACTGCCAAACTTTTTCCATTATTTTTATATATTCAAAGTTCTTTTGTAGATCATTAAAGCAAAGCCAAGGAATCAAAGAACAAAACCACCCAAATTACCTACCCAAGTGCCAAAACCAGCACACTCAACTGCAGGCTACATATCATACAGTGGAAAATATGAATGTTACCACTGCAGTAGCAAAAAGATGCTAGTTCATATGGAATTGAAAGATGGTTAGGGGATAAAGGGAGTGATTACAGTTTAAGTTTTCATGACACTTCTGAGTGTATACTACTGGAACATCAATAAAGCCCAGCGTTCCTTAAATACAAATTGGTTTTATTCAGAACCTTATTTTTTCTTTTTAAGTACATGAAATAAGTCATTTATTATTTTTTGATTATTGTTTCTTTTATTTTGGGGATTATAATATAATTTAATCATTTCTCTCTTCCCCTTTCTCCCTCCAAACCCTCCCATATATTCCTCTTTGCTTATCCAAGCTTATGACCTTTTTTCTTCTTTATTGATTTTGCATGCATATATGTATATAAATATATATTCCTAAATACAGCCTAATCATTGTGTATAATGTTATTTGTGTATATGTTTCAAGATGGACCATTTGGTATTGGATAGTCAGCTGTTGTGTTCTTCTCTGGGGAAGACTATTTACCTGACTCCCGGCATTTCTTAGTTGCTTGGAGTTCTTTGTGTAGGGTTAGGATCTCGTTAGCGTTCCCTTGTCCTCCTTGCCCTGTTTATTAGCATCATTCTTGTTAGCTATCATCTATTAGAAAGAAAATCTTTTGCTGCTATTGAAACAAACAAGGAAAAAGGTTTTGTCTGGTAAGGAAACTACTTTCAAAGAGTTTAAATTACATTCAAGGAGACAAGTGGGAGGACCAAGGTTGAAACCCTAATTTCCAAATTGGCAATAATTTTGTTCTTCCATGGAGTTCTCCTAACAACTGCTTAGCCTAATACACAGCATAACTGTAAATAACAAACAAAAATGTTTACATTATGAAACCTTTACTCATGCACTAATTCTAGATGTGCAATACCTGCCCTTCGGGGGAGATTCAGGAGAAAGTAGGTCATGTAAAATTTGCTATAATGAGGAGAACGTGGCTTTCTTATCAAATTAAGGATACAGGTAAGGTCTTGGACTTTCTGTCACAATGGAAAGAGAACCATGGTTTGTGGTTTCTCTCATTCACAATGATTATAGATAAATCTTCTTTATGGATCAGATCCCAGTCAAAGCCCTCAGAGACCTCTCCCTGAAAACCCACCTTCTCCCATTAAGTCACTCCCTGTGATGTCACTCAACTTCAACATTTTAATAAAAGTCCAATTGTTTAGGTCTCTAGGTTTTGTCATTGCTTTACAGTTTGTTGTCTTCTTCTAGGGATTGTGTTTTCCTTGGAGACTTCTGTACCCTTTATTTGAAGACCTCAGGTGTACCTCGAATTTTGGCCTTAAGTAATTACATGATACAGGAAAAAAATTAACTGAAATCCTCCGAACCTCAAAGCTTTCCTCTTTTAAAATTATAATAAAACTAAATTATAAGGGAAAGTGTCTAGCCATGGACACAACTGTCCACAAAGAAGAAATCAGAGAAGCCAAAAGCACATGGATCTCTTTCAATATTAAAGTTTGCTGAAGTCTGTGGTGAAAAGCTTTCATGGTATCGGCTTATGTGTAATTGAATAGACATATGCAAAGGTCACATTGGAATTGGGAATGATTATTTATATTTTCCTGTATGGAAATTTAATCCTATTTGTAATATCAATATTTCTACCTTTAAATTTGGTAGCCTGGGAGACTTTTTGAAGTACTATATTGGACTTTGGAAAGTATGCATCCTTTTAATCTCCATCCATTGAAACTGGATTGAAGTTGGCTGCAATTATGATGAATGCTCAAGAGCAGCCTTAAAGAGAACCGTCATTCGGCTGCCCTTTTCCACCTCACTTTTCTTATGACCTGGAGTCTTTTCCGAGAGTCCTCATGTTCTTCTTGCTCTTTCTGTCAGTCATAGTTATTGTGCAAGCAATCTTTTAAAAATCAAATACATATCAGCAAGGACGTCTTTTGTTAGTATAATATCCCATTTAAAACTAATTAAACAAAGCAAGGAACACAGGAGCGTTTGAACAATGATTTTACTGAAATAATTGCAAAAGGGCATTTCAGGATTGAATTAGAAGAAAAGACCATGACGAAGCACTCAACAAATGTTACTCTTTTCAATATTTACTTTTCAAGTTTCCACTGCTGTTGCTGTAGAGTTTAGTGCGTTATCAAATAGGCTTTGCAGGGAGCTTTTAATGATTTCTTTTTAAGGTTCTAAACTTATTCGTCTAAAAGAAGTCTTTGGAGAGAACTACTTCAACAGAAATTGTGTCTCTGTTTTCAAAATTTTCTTTACTTAAAAATTTTTAAAGGTTTCTGCATCCCCCAAAGTATT
Source organism: Ellobius talpinus (assembly GCA_001685095.1). Taxonomy (NCBI): domain Eukaryota; kingdom Metazoa; phylum Chordata; class Mammalia; order Rodentia; family Cricetidae; genus Ellobius; species Ellobius talpinus. The sequence continues at coordinate 11,015 of LOJH01049454.1, forward strand.
TTTAGTTTTGCAAAACTAGGTTAATGGTAATTTTTGTTTTATTACACATTTGCACTACTAATGCAAATTTATGTACAGTTTTTATTTATTCAGTTAAAAGTAGCATTCAAGAACCCAGTACCCAACACAGAGACTAGAATGTGGGTGCTCTATCAGCTCCTACCAAGCCTGTGCTAAACAATCTCAAACCTCCATGTTTCATATTTGCCAGTTGTCACCTCTAGTACCTGTTATTTCCTAGTCTGATCTTCATCTTTATCATAGTGCTCAGACTCATCCATCCCTTACACCCAGTCTTCCAAAGTAAATGAACGGCTGTGATTCCTTAGCATCAATAGAAATGGATGATGGTTAAATCAGAATTAACTAGAGCTTAACCACTTTAATAGAATTAAACAGAACCAACTATAATAAATTGATTCTAGTTAAGCACAATAAAGTATATTATATAATTATAAAAACCTTAAGTCATGGGAAGAGAGGGTAAGAGGAAGGCCTAACTGTCCCTGCCCCCCACCAGCTGCAGTGCTCAGGACAGCAGGCCTTGCAACTCACCTGGGCAGCAAAAGAGAGAGCCAACCTTGTTGGCAGAGGTGTGGGTGAGTCAGCTCAAAATTGTGAGCATGGGAGAGCTGTCCCCAGTATTCATCTGTCTGTGGTGGTGTGGGCAGGAGAGAAATGCCCCCTACCTCAAACCCCTTACCATCCTGCGTCAGATGAGGGAGCTGACCTTACCACCTACTGCACTCTGGAAAGCCATGCCGATCTTCACCTGGGAAGCACAGCAGAGATGACCCTGCTGACAGAGGTGCAGGTGAGCTGGCCCTGAGGGCGTGAGAGTGGGATAGCTGGCTACATCCCAGTCATCCACTATGTGGTGGTGACAGCAAGGGAAAGATGCTCTCTGCCAATTGCCCTTGCCACCTGTGGTGGAGGAGGGAGCTGACCTTACCAGCCACAACACTCGGGGAAATTGGACTCTTCACCTAGCCTGGAGGGCACAGAAGGGCTGACCTTATTGACAGAGGTGTGGGCGAATGTGAGCATGGAAGATCTGGCCCCGCCTCTCATCTGTCATATGATGGTGGGGATGGAGGAAAGACGCCCTCCTGCCTGTGCATCGTCACCGGTGGCAGGTGGGAGAGCTGGCTCTGAGGTCGTAAGAGCGGGAGAGCTGTCCCTGCCCCTCCCCAGCTGCAGCACTTGGGAATCTGGTCCCTACACCTCGCTGCAACACAGTAGAGCTGGCCCTGATGGTACAGGTGTAGGGGAGCTCACCCTGAGGATGTGAAAGCAGAAGTGACTGCCACGTGCTCATCACTGCAAGGGGTGAATTGGCAAGGACAATGCTGGAGAGCGCACCCTAGTGGTGAAGAGAGGGAAGAGCTGGTGGGCCGACCAACCCTGCAACTACCCAGGCTCAGAACCAGGGTTATAAGTTTGCCCACCCCAACATCTACCACATCTATGATCTTCAGGAGCGCGTGAAAGGACCTGACCCACAGACTCAAAGCTCCAGGATCTCCATGACACAGAGCAACAACAGGACATTCAAGAGAAGTTCCAGTGAGGGCCCTGCGTCTATAGTGCAACAGAAACCAGAGTTCTCCAATCCACCAGTGGCTCTTTGTAATGAACACGTGCAAGTAGAGATGTATGGATAAAAGAGTTTACTGCGTGACTCACTGAGTCACACTACAGCTTCGGTGATGAGATTTTTCCTCTTTTAATTTTTTTCCTCTTAAAATTGATTTGTGTGGGGGAGAGGTTGCAAGAAATGAAGGGACGGGAAATGAATGGGATCGAGATGCATGATGTGAAAGACACAAAGAATAAATGAA
>LOJH01049455.1:0-12855 GCA_001685095.1 Ellobius talpinus
ATAATCTCCTTCCTTCTGCTCCTCATTTGGACCTTGGGAGCTCAGTCCAGTTACAGCAGACACTTTTGACCTGAAAGTTCTTTGAAGTCCCCTCAGTCATATTTAGATGAAGAAAACTTTAGACGAAACAACAGAGCCCCTCGGGTAGTTTTAGAAGTTTGTTCAAGACTCCATGATCACCTGTTAGTACAGTTTTGTCTAACTTCCCAACCCAGGTCTTTGCCCTAAAACGTTCCATATCTTGGCTAGTTCCCTGTGGTGATGAGTTTTTGTTATTTCAGGTGATGCCAGGTGGAAGATTGGACTGTATTTTTTGGTCTGTGTAGGAAGGTGGGATTTTATCACAGTTCCACTGTGGACTGGAAAAGGTAGAACAAGACCTTTCACCATGGACAATGGGCCCTTTGGCCACATTAAGGGACAGTTTGCAGGTCTAAAGTTGACTGTACCGTGTATATGTTGTCAGAAACATGACTGAAAGGGAGCTTGTAATTCAGAGAAAAGATAACGAATGAATGTTGCCAGAAATCAGCATGCTGGTGTCCTGTCTATCTTCATAATTTAAATTTTTAGACTGGGTGTGTTGGCATTCATTTATAATACCAGGCTCAACAGACTGAGGTAGGACGACTCCAAGTTCAAGGGCAGCCTGGGCCCCGGAGTAGAACATTTGTTGAGGACCTGCCACTGATAAAGGTAGAGATATACAACTGTGCACTGCATAATGATGTATCCTTCACATCAGAGAGGCCTCAAGAGCTGCCGCAGCTGACAGATCTACCATGTCATAGCCATCATGTGGTTTAGTGGTGTTCATGTGCTTATAAAAATGCTATTTCAAACCAGTACTGTCTGACATTTGCACATTGTGTGTGTGTGTGTGTAAATATGATCACAACAGGTGTTCTTACTTACTGAGCTGTCTTCTCAGTTAAATTACTGTTTTTTAAAGATGGTCTTATATAGCCCAGGCTGGCTTCAGACTCATCATGAAACTGAGGATGGCTTTGTGACTTTTCCTTTTTCTTTTAAATATTTGTTTATTTTTATTTTATGTTTATGAATGTTTGTCTGCATGCATGTCTATGCTCCAAGTGTGTACCTGGTGCCTACAGAGGCCAGAAGAGGCCATCAGATTTCCTGGAACTGGAATCATAGACTTTTGTGGCCCCCATGTAGGTTTTGGGAACTGAACCTGGGTCATCTGCAAGAGCAGCCAGTACACTTGGGCATTGAGTCATCTTTCCAGTTCAGCTTGGTGACCCCTAAGGTTATCCAAGGGTGAAAATGGTTTTCCAAATTTTAGCAGAGGAGATGAATATAATGTCAGACTCTCCTTGGCAACTTTCAGGTGTGTAGTGTGACACATACCCTTCAGTTCTATAGAACAAGACTCAAAAGTGAAAACCATGACTGGCAAACTACCTAGTACTTACAAAGGAAGTATCTTAGTGCTCCAAAGAAGGCAAGGACTTCTGGAAGAAACCTGTTTAAAGGATTCTTTGAATATTCCCAGGGAGGAATCTAAGAGAGCTAAATGATGCGTTGCCCCCTCCCTTGGTTCTTCTCCTTGCTGACCTCAGCTTCCTAGCCCTAATCATGTCAGTAACTCAGCTATTATGGGAGGAGTTTTCAAAGAGATTTTCAGATTGTGCAGTTCGAAAATATTACTCTATTTCTAAGGTATTTCCTCTCATGAATGTCTCAAGAGACCGATTCTTACTTTTGGGTATTAATAACAGTGGGGCCTTCATAGCCTGGGAGCAGAGCATAAAACCTCTCATGATCATGTAAACCAGAGGATTAATACAAGTATCTTTTTGACCTGTAGGTCAATACATAACAAGCAAGGAAGGAAAACTGTGCCAACACCCACCTACATCTTTCCCAAACATATATTGTACTTGAAATGGGATGGGGAAGAAAAAGAAAGAAAGAAAGAATTAAGTTACTTTAAACAGAGTAGCCAAAGCATTCATTTTTGAGACTGTGATATTTTTGTGATAGAACTCTGTGAAATTCGTCTCTGAATTCTTCTCAATCACACAGAAAGAGATTAACATTGTCCTGAAATTGCATTAGTTGCTAATGGGAAACACGGAGTCAAGCACTCACGTCAACTCCCCTAGGAAGAAGGTGTTGCTTTCACGAAGAGTCCTCTGTTCATGCTGTGCAGTCTCATGGTCTTGGCGTCTGTTACCCTCATTCCAGATGGGACACTATGAGCTATCATGAGGTCATTATTCCTCTTAGCTCTAGATCAGTTTCAGTTTAGTCTAACCTTGCCATGAACGAAGGAGATTCAAAGTATAGACAGGTCATAAAGTGTTGTCTCTTGGTAAGTAGGGACCTTCATGTCTGGATAAGTGGACATTCAAGTTACTCATGACACAAAAATCCCTCTCATTCACCCAGAGAGAGAAATTGTTTTAATTTTGTCAGTCCTTCCCTGTGTAGAGTCATAGATAACAGTTACAAATAGCTGGGTCTGCTTTGTGGGAAGTTCCTGGCAACTTGCACCAAAGGGTTTTTCCATGGTGGTTTCAGTGGTTATTGCTTTTTGTTTGTGCAGGCATTGTGTTCAATTCCAGGTCAAAGGTTTCACAGTGGCCTTTTCTTCTCTCTGTAGTGATGGCTTTTGTAAGCCTCAAGGGGATCCCAGCTTTACGAATAACGGCAGTGTGAACAACAAGGGGTGTCCACTATAATCCAGGTCACATCTTATGTCCTTTAACCAGCTCGCCGAATAAAATTCGACTCTGGACTGTGGTTTTCGGGGCCTTGTGTGCTGTGACTGTCATGGGTACCTCTGTTGTGTGCTGCTTTCTGTGCATGTCCTCCAGGCTGGCCACCTGTCCACACACTCAGTGTGACAAGCGTGCGTGCCCTGCTCAGGGCATTTGTCCCTGATCTTCTTTCCACCTGGGAAGCCTCTAGAGCTTTGAGTAGAGCTTGAGGAGTGTGTGTGTGTGTGTGTGTGTGTGTGTGTATGTGTGTGTGTGGAGTGTTATAGCTCAGGCCACAATTCTATCATGCTTCCTCACTGAGACCTTTGCTTTCCAGCCAGCTTGTTTTGTTTATTTCTTTATGTGAATCTTGAAGCTCTGTTTCAGGAAGAGAGCCAGCAACAATCTGAGAAGACTGTGGATCCTGCATCTTAATGTCTTCTCTACCATCCTGTCAGTAGCAGCCTGTTCCACAGGAAGGGAGACAGCTATGGTCAACCATTCTAAACTCTCAGAGAGTCTCTTGGTGGCCCCCTGGTTAGTTGGTCAGTCTTGTCTCTGAGGTACCCAGCCGTGGTGTTTTTCTCCTTAGTGTCTCCTCTCTGCACCATGGGGCCATCAAGGCATTCTTCCTTCTTGTCCTGCATCTAGATACTGCCGTTTTGACTTCACCGTCTCCTCCCCCAGCCCAGGTCAGAAGCACAAGGTTGAGCCCCACGTTGCCTTCCTCTGATCTTTACTTCCCAGGCTAAGGTAACAGCATCCTGTCATCTTTCCGTTTTGTTTCCTTCCTGGTGCCTGTCCTTGTTTCCTATCTAAGTTTTTTCTCATTTGACTATCATGTTCCTGAGCTTTAATATACATACTGCATGAGAGGAACGACATTGTCCTTCAGTGTTTTTGCTTACAATGGCTGATTTACATCTATTAACTCAGGAATTGGTGGTTGAAACATTGTAAGCTAAAACCCCAAATATATTGACTTCGGTTTTACCACACTTAATTTACAATTAACTGAATCTCGCCTGGAAGGTTATGACGTGTAGTTTACATGTTCTTCTGGCTGGACAGTAACCTTCACATTTTATATCATTTACCATCTTACTAATTGGAAGAAAGTGCAGCCCACTGTGGCCAGTACATTCTTAGGGAGGTAACTAAAAAAGGTAGCCAAGGTGAGGTGGTGGCAAGCCAGAGAATGAGCCGGGAAGGAGGCAGTGTTCACTACGGTTCCTGTTGTGGTTTCTTGGCTGTGAGTGACCTACCTGATTTAAGGTAACCCTGCATGGAATAGTAAGTGGCCTTGCTTTGAGTCCCTGCCCTCCCTCAGAGACAGACTGAAATCTGGAAGTGTAAGGTGAAATAAGCACATAATTTCTCTAAGTTGCTTTTTTATTTTTAAAGATTTGTTTATTTATTTATTATGTATACAATATTCTGCCTCCATATATGATGGCACACGCCAGAAGAGGGTGCCAGATTTCATTACGGATGGCTGTGAGCCACCATGTGGTTGCTGGGAATTGAACTCAGGACCTCTGGAAGAGCAGCAAGTGCTCTTAACCACTGAGCCATCTCTCCAGCCCTCTAAGTTGCTTTTTGTTAGAGCTTTTTCACAGCAACAGAATGAAACCAGGGCATTCTTGGTATCAAGCCATGTTCCCTGATACAGGGGCGATTGTCTTTCCGAACACTAACTCAAAGTGGACTGGCAGCAAATCAGCAGATACCAGGCAACTGCATGTTCCAGGGCAAGGATCAGGGCCTTCACAAAGGGACCATTGTAGTGGTGATGGTTTAAAGGCAAACTTGAATGCCCCCTCGTTGCAGGTGGATGGGCTGTAGGTTCCCAGAGGATGTCCTTGGTGAGGGGCTTCAGTGAAGAGACAGGATGTTAAGGTCCTGCCTAATTGAATCAGCGCACTAGAATAAAGGCAAAATGAGGTGGGAGAACCCAAACTCGGGACTGTTGGAGTTACTAAAGAAGTAAACAAACTCTGTCAAGTTTCCAATTCGGCCTCTGTTAATATGGTCCCATAGGAACTAGGGTAGACTCTTCCCTGACTGGAAAGTGTAAGGGTGACAAGAAGCTGTGTTTTTCATGACTCATTCTTCCAAGATCGTTTACATGCCTAATTGAGTTACTGGCACAGGGTAGCAAGGCATCGTCCAACGATAAGCATGCCATTGCTTATTCAGCCCCAATAAATGTCAAGGGTCAGGTTATTCTGCTAGAGAGCATCTAGTGTGCCTGATCTCCCTGCCCCATTCCAGCTGCTTTCTCAAGATCCAGTTCTAAATGGTAACCAGAAATAATGAAAAAAGAAGCAGTACATTCTAGACAGTAATGCTAATTGTGACTTTGACCACCCCAGTAGAAGGTGATCAACATTCCTTACTGGCCAGGGAATTTCCCCCCCAAAGTCACAAAGGGAATCCATATACTCAGGCTTAATCTTTTTTAGTGGTTCATAAAAAAACAACCCTGTACTCAATTAGTATGTACATAAATAAGATACTCTTTGAGGCTGAAGCTGGCATTTGAGTATGAAAATGCTATCAGCATGCACAAAGGTGGAGCCAAAACTAGGCCTATTCTCATTTAATTTAATAGGGGGTAGCTCAGCCGGTAGAGTACATCTTGGTACACAAAGAGAAACCCCTTTTTTATCAATTCCAAACTCTGTACAAACCAGGTGTGGTGACAAAAGCCAGCAATTTTAACCCAGGAAAGGAAGGTAAATCCGAAGTTCAAGGTTACTGAGCTAGGTGAAGGTCACCCTAGGCTTCCCACTCCATGAGATCATGTCTCAAAATAACTGCATTCCCTGTCTACTGCTTAAGAAAGAAAGTGGGAAGCACGCATGTGTGACTGGAGAATTGACAGGTCCACAGCCATCTTCTAGAGCAGTGCGCTGGTTCGTATCATCTGGCAATCTCAAGAAATTCCTGAGGACTTAAACCAGGAACATTAAGGGTAGATCAGATGACACAGGCTGGAGCTTCCGGGGTGAGAAACTTTTTAGACAAATGGGAATGGGGCATGTGGACCTGGGAAGGAAAGTTCACTGTGAACTAGGCCCTCTGGGTCATGTGTTCATTCTACTTTGGGTGAGAGACGACTTGCCATGTGGTCAGAAGATGGGGAAGTTATGAGGCCTAGGACAAGCTCCTTCACTGAGGACCTTTGGATGTTGACCTAAGAATTGATCAAAGCTGGGAACCAACCAGTCTTCTTGTTTAGATACCACTGTGATCTTTGTGGGAAATCAAGTACAGGTGGAGGGGGTTGTGAAAGTTCATAGTGGAGATGCAGAAGGATGCTGCTGCAATCCCACCGACATCATATAATGGGATGCATGTAATCCCACAGACATGTAATGGGATGCATGTGTGCCAAAGGAGATGTGTTGGAAGGAGAGGCCATAGGCTTGAGTGTCTGGACAGGTTGTTGGTTCTGGTATCCTTCACTAGGTGGTGTCTGAAGTTGTTGTTGTCTTCAAGACAGGTGTTGTCTGTGTATCCTTGGCTATCCCAGAACTCACCCTGTAGACCAGCCTGGACCCGAACTCACAGAGATCCACCTGCCTCTGTCTCCTGAGTGCTGCAGTTAAAGGCGTGCACAACCACCACCTGGCTCCTGGAGGGGAACGTTGAGCATCAGTTTAACTAGCGCTGATCTGAAAGTGATTCAGACTGAAGGTTAAGACCAAGAAAGGTGAAAAGTTAATGATGTGGTAGTAACTGGCTGTGTTTTCTCTTGGGGTCTGCAGATAAGGAAATGGAGTGTTGTTTCTCTGTTGCCTGACATTCTTGTGAAGAGACTCTATGTATTGGTGAATCACTTATACTTCTCATGAAGAAGGGGCTGAAGGAATTTTCTCATTGAATTGGTCAAAAAAAGGATTTGGACAGCTTGTAGAGTATGGAAAACTGGCAGGTAGTTTATGGGTAGATCTGGATTTTCAGAAGACCAGGGACAAGGGTTACAACACATGGAACTTATTTATGAGGTAATCCTTAGCCATGACTGAGAGCCTGTGCTCAAATGCCTGGGAAAGTTGAAAGAAAAAAAAAATCCTGCAAGATAAATCCTATTCATTTGCAGATTTGCTGGGCTTGGGTAACTCCTGTTGCTGAGGGATTTCTGCCCCTCTCTACTAGAGAGACAGACTCGTTTGATGACTTTTCCCTGTTTTTATTTTTTAACAACACAGAAATTCAATCGGTTAGCTGATTTAATTAAGGAATTATTTATTTAGAAAGATTATTTTCTCTTCCCCATGGCTTCAGGAGATGTTTAAAATGCCTCAAAGCAGACACTGCAGGGGTAGTTTATAGTACAGCCACACTCTGCGCATGCATGTGTGCTTGGGCACTTGCTCTCGGCATCTGCGGTGACTTCTGGTGCTGTAGTCTTTAACTATAAAGTTCTAATTATGAAGTTTCTTGTGTTTACGTCAAGAGAGCGTGTGACATAAATACCCCATGGAAGTGTTCTTTCAGGGAGACTGAACCAAGAATGGACTGTGTTCTTATGGTTGTTTTTTAATGGGTACTCCCTTATTCCCTAATTTCCCAAACTTTAATTGGTACAGTTGCCTATGGGAAATACTTCTCCTTGAGATGAATCACTGTCTAGAGGTTTCCTTAACCTCCCTGGAGCCATGCAGATTCTTACCTCGCTGATATTTTATTGCAACTGCTCCATAAGCCAAGAAAATCATTTTTATTCCACTCAGCTTGACTTTTTTCATATATATAAACATGACTTCAGCGCCACATGAACCTGTATTTTGGAATGAATTCAGCAGGACATAACTTTCAAAATGATTTATGACTGGGGATAAAACATGTATTTCAAAGTTGAAAAATTCTGACAGCAATATGTAAGCTCACCAATCAAGTTCCATGGCTGTTTTGTTTTTTAATTGTTACTATTATTAAATATTATGGTTTGGGGTATACTGTGCCTTCATGTAATGACATTGGGGAGCAGAATTTGTTTTTGGCCCTGTAGCAAATTCTTTATTCCAAGAAGTGTTCTAATGTACATTGCTAGGATAGTTAGAGTTTAGAGGCCGACCCAGACTGACTTCAAACTCTGGCTTCGCTGCTTAGGAGGTGTTAGTGACAGGTAAATTATTTTATTTCCTTGGTTTTCAGCATTCTTATGTGTGAGATGGGGATAATGTACCTCTCTCATCCCATAGAAAGCTCAGGATGCTGCTGCCTGGAGCCCCTAGAACACTGCTGCAGTTCTGGAGAGACCAGCTTGTTCAGTGGGTCCCTTTATGCTTTCTGGCCGGATGCTCTGGAACTGTCTCATCAGCATGCATACATAGCATTTTTTCAACCATTGTTTATCATCCTAAGATTGGTTATTTTCTCAAGAAATGCTTATTTGGCTCCAGGCAGAAGTGTGCTGAATAAAGTTAAGCCTTTCCACAGAGGCACACATGTAATACCTACATGCATCTGATAAACCTGATATGCAGCCCTTGCTGATTGCCACAGTGTTGCCCTTGCTGGTTGCAACAGTGTAGCGCATGTGCAAAGGTTGAGCACGGGAGCTTGTCGCAGCACATCCCAGCCTAACAGAGCTCCCAGAACTTCCTGCTCTCTCCCATGGCAGGTAGTTTCTGTTTCCTTTTCATGCAGCTCTGTCCCGCTGATTCCCATGTTCTTGGTGCACATCTCTACACCGATATCCTGCATCCCTCAGACTGCTATAAGTAGTTAAGGAATCTCCCAAACAGTAGGATTGTGTTAATCTTTCTTGAGGTTTAAGCCATTTGAATGACCCAAATATTATATAGCTGTGATTAAAATATGCTAACTCCTAACTACTAGGATGTAATTGCTGGCTGCCACAACACTATGACTCTGGGGTTTAATTGATCAATTTTCTTTCTTCCTACATGCTTGTCGAGACTGTCAGAAACTTACTTAAAATAATAACTTAGCAGCTTCAATCGAACGAGCAATTTTATGCCAAGGGCATTCTTTGTGATGGCTAGAAGGAAGGGCACAGCAAATTACCAGGAGAAATAGCGTTCAGGTGTACTGCTGCTGGCTAAAGGCTCGTGGGCATACTGAATTATATAAATTCACTTATTTGTTGAAACTCTCTCCTCCTGTCCTCATATATAAAGCCATTTTTTTAAACTAAGTTAGTGTACAAAATACACACACACACAGAAATATGTTGGAGGCTACAATGAGCTCATCTCAGGGTACATCATGCTTCGGGGTTTGACGTTCGGAGATGGGTGGAGATCCATCTTTTAGGAGCCTGGAGTGTTGATTTACCCACGCTGACTGTTAGGGATTATCATTGGCCACCTCATAAGCAAGCAACAACACTGGAATCTAATAGTGGCGCCACCAGAGGCACGCGGGCAGGCCCAATAGGTCCTGGAATGTCAAGTACTGAACAGAGTCACCTTACCACAATAGCTACAAAGAGCCCTTTTCCTGAACAGGGCAGGAGTGGCCATTCAGTTCACTGAGGAGAATCACAGGGATCACACATTTCTTATCTCTGCCTTGAGAACTTGGGTTCTGAATGGTGTGCACGAAGCCCCTTTATGATGGCCTTTGAGTTCATACCATTTTTTTAAAGTCTGTGAAAATCCTAAGTGCATACTCTGTTCAAAATTGGAGGAAAGTATCAAAGTAGACATAGTTACAGATGGTCGGACTAATTAGTGTCAGTAGGCTTTAAGGTGTCAATTCTAATTTGAACTTTCGTGTGTCTCGTTATTTCTAGCTGGAAAGCAACCCAACTTTCTTTTTTCTTGGATTCCTTTAAAGTTCCATTGTTTTCAATTTATACACTGAGACACATTCACCAGGCCAATGACAGAGCAGACCCAGGGTAGGAGAGGACACCCCCCCCCATGCTGTAGCTGCAGGTGCTGGAGTTACAGGTTCGTGGAACAAGAGTTTCCTCAGTGCTTACGGGCTTTAAAAGCCCATTTGCTCTGGCACTGGCTCTCTTGCTGCCCATGCTGCCCTCAGCATCATGCTATTGTCTGAACCTCCTAAGCGCTGGGACTATGAACACGCAACACTGCATCTGACTCAAGAATATTCTGTGCTTAACCTCCCCCTCCAGATTGAACTCACCAGAAAACAGCAGAATCAAAAGTTCAAAGAAGTACTTTTGGGTTGAAATATCTCAACACTCATAGCATTTTATCTGGTATAGCCTAGAGTTAAGACAATCAAATCAGAATAATCGAACATCTGTGATCTACTTTCTTCTGTTGATTCTCTCATGGTTGAATGATTCTTTTCTTTCTTCACCATATGAGGACAGATGATTTTACTGAGGAGGAGCAAGCTACAATTAGACTCATGTTCTTTAGGGGAAGTCGTACACCCTAGAAGCAGAGACTTGCAGCCATTTGTCCCTGGTGACTGTTCTTATGCAGTTATGAAGCCTCCCATTGAAGATGTGCTAGTGAGAGGCCCCTCTTCCATTTGAATTACAGTGGTAGAATCTTCTATACTTTTAAGAAGTGACATGGGTGTAAATATACCCCATTTGATCAGCATGGCAAAGTGGATTTACTAGGAAGCAGTTCATGCTTCATAAATCTTAACAAACTTATGATAGACATTTTTGTAGAGATTGAATTTCTGTAAATAAGCTATGAAATGAAGTCCTATTGTCATCTTCATTAGCCTGATTTGAGTAATGTGTTCAGTGTCGCACAGCTTCAAGGTGTAGGCTGAGAACGAAGTTCACATAGGACCTGGAGCTGGAGTCTGAGTGTGGCCTTGCCCATCTTTTGAGAAAGGGTGGATTTATGTGTTCATTTCTTTTCCCAATATATTCTTACAGGAAATGAGTATCATTACTAGTAAAAATAGATTCAAATGAAAACCATTGTTAATTTAAGTCAGAGTTGATGCTAAACAGGATGTTGGGATTCACAGTGGAACACTGGCCTGAACTGAAGAGTCAATATTCAAGTACTGAAGTAACAAGTTCCACTGAAGTAGGAATTAAGTGGCTGGCTGTGCTACCCAGACAGCCTGCATAGCTTTTCTTTTGAAAGATATATATAGGTAGGGTTTTTTCATTGTCATTTGCTGACATTAGAAGACATAAAATTGCCAGGGGTGGTGGCACATGCCTTTAACCCAGCACTTGGGAGACAGAGGCAATCGGATCTCTGTGAGTTCAAGGCCAATCTGAAATGCATTTCATTTTTGAGATCTGATCACTTACTATAGGTAAATCCTGTCCATATACTTTTCTTCCATACTGTGAATGATTTTTGATCTTTTAGTTATGGTTTAGAAGTACAATAGATTTAGTTGATGCCCTGGGAAAGGGTTGCAGTTTTTAACTGTAGAAAGTTGAGTTTAGCTGGGTGGTAGCGATGCATGTCTTTAATCCTAGACAGGTGGGTCTCTGTGAGTTCACGGCCAGCCTAGTCTACAAAGAGAGTTCCAGGACAGCTAGAGCTGTTACACAGAGAAACCCTGTCTTAAAAACAACAAACAAACAAACAGCAACAATGAAAGGCAAAGAAAAATGGAAAAGAAGAAAATAAAATTAGTGAATGCCCTAGGGGTAAGTCCTAGTGTAGACACTCACACCTTACCAGCACTTTTTCCATGTAAGATGCTGAGTAGGAAAAACTAGGAAGGATTTGGAACAAGACAGAGGAAAGATGCTGGTTTGTCATCCCAAATGGGAGCTCTGGTGTGGTCTGTTCCAGTTGTAAATACCACTGGGAAACGAGTCCACTATTGTTGGGGAGACTCTGTAGATGTCTTCAGCATTCATTGTGCTGCGTCCTCTCAGCAGTGTGTCTGCATGGGCTGCCTTCTGTGCATGGGCTGGCTACATTGATAATAGCACTTCTTCAGTGAAGTGTACACATTCATGGTTCTTGTTCTAAGTGGCATCATCTGTTAGAGCCTCTCAAGCAGCTACTCTGACTGTCCTATAGAGCATCTTTATGATTTGCTTCAAATCTGTGAGTGGTTTGGGTCTGTGAAAGTCTGAGGTAGTAACATCTTGTAATTATTTAGAAAGTTACAGGGTAATGATGTGTAATCAGTACAGTTAATGCTAAACTGTGGCTAGAACCAATAGCACTGGTTTTTCATCATCTCCTGGGGGAGAGAGGGGAGTAAAAAATGTAAGGAATCTTTAAGATTCCTTCCATTCAGTGACTCTTGTTTGGCTGACGACTGCCCAGTAGTGAAAACTAGAAGTCACTCATGTAGATGACACTTGACCATTCAAGGGCTATAGAAAATTGGATTATGTATATGTGGAGGGAAGGAATAACAATTTTTCTAGAGGCTCTTCCCTCCTAACCACATACAAACAGCAGCCGCCTTGGCTGCGGAATGGTGTCTGGCAATCACTGCTGTTGGTTATCAGAATCATCGCAAACAGCAAAAGGCATAAAAAAGAAGTAAACTTTCACGACCCAAACCACTCACTCACTGTTTGATTTAATGTCATTTACCCCACAGTTATAGGACTCTGTAGAAATCACAATGGCAGAGTGGATATAATAGGAAGAAGTAATGCTTTATAAATCTTAATAAACATTATAAGCATAAATATAAAGATTTAATTTCTTTGAACAAGGTAAAAAAGGAAATCCTGTTATCATCTTCATTTTAGGCTGAGTTTGAGTAACTTGTTCAATATTGCATAGTGTCAGGGTGTAGGCTGAGAACTGACTGAGTTCACACAGGGCATGGTGTTGGAGTCTTTTATCTGATTTGCTTCTCTTTTACTGAAAATAAGTGAAGTCACCCTTAAAATATTTTGAAGTTAATTATGAGCCAATATCTATAAAGATAAAGCTAAGGTTTATGTAATAAGTGAGGGTTATTAATGTCAAAATTACCAAGTTAGATTTTTTAAGACTAAATCCTCACAAATATTTATCAAGCATATTAAGACTGCTTTTGTATTTTTCCTAAAATACCCTTGCAAGGTCATATCAAATCAGATGATTCACAGATATGGGATCTAGATCCACCTGAACTCTATACTCTGTGACCTGATTACATTTACACTTCCAGGGTGAATTTTAGTAGATCCTTCCTTCCTTCTTTCCTTCCTTCCTTCCTTCCTTCCTTCCTT
>LOJH01049456.1:0-12855 GCA_001685095.1 Ellobius talpinus
CCTGAGCTAATGGGAGCTCACCAACTCTGGCTGGACAGGGAAGGAACCAGCATAAGACCAAACTAGGCCCTTGGAATATGGGTGACAGTTGTATGGTTGGAGCTACTGCAGTACCACTGGAAGTGGGTCCAGGATTTATCCCTACTGATTGTACTGGCTCTTTGGGATCTATTCTCTTTTGATGGATGCTTTCTTCACTTTAGATATAGTAGAGAAGGCCTTGGTCCTTCCTCAAAGCAATGTGCCTTACTCTCTCTGAGGTGTGGATGGGGGTGGTTGGGGAAGTTGGAGGAAACAGAAATAGGGGAGGGAGTAGGAACTGGGATTGGTATGTAAAATGAAAAAAAGATTGTTTTTTGTTTTTTTAAAATAAAATAAAATAAGAAGTTAAGAGAGATTTATAGAGAGGAAAAAAGATAGACATGGGGTATAAGGAAGTAAGCGTGAATGTGGCCAGTATGTACCTTTTAGGTATTTAAAGAACAAATGTATTTAGAACAAATTTAATTGATAAAAACATTTTAAATGAGGAGAAATATATTCAGACAAATTGTACACACATAATAGCATATCACACACACGCACAAACGCCTATATATGTATACATATGTATACACACATACATATATATATGTATGTGTATCTACATTTTGGTATTAAATGATTAAATTTGGTCTACTCAGAATTAAGGCATGACTTCGAAATTTTGTTTGAGTTAAAAAATGCTCATGAGGTTTATTTCTGAAGTATCATTGGAAACAAAATGAACAACAGACACAGCTTATAAACCTTGACCTCTATTCCATATTTTCTTTCTTTACTTAGTTTTAACAAATACTTATTTATAACTGACTATGTAGTGGATCTCAAAATGTACCTTGAGTGGACAAAGAATGACATGACTGTTGTCTTGAAATGTTTCTTAACCAAGACATAATAAACATGAAAATAATGTGGCTACTTATTCTCATACAGCATATTACTAGAGCAAGGAACTAGTAGTTGCAAGATCAAAGGTAATGACTTAGAAATGTAGCAGAGAAAAATTAGTGTTTCAAAAGGGACTGAGCATTGCAAACAGAAAGCACGTAATCTGTTTACTATTTCTGCAGCACAAACTTTGGAGCAGAAAGAACTAGGCAAACATGAAAAGCATGGACCACTCTTTCGCAGCTTTCTGTACTAGACTTTGAGTTTACTCTGCAGACCAGCCATTCGTAAATGGACAAAGACTCAGTGGAGAAAGCATAAGCATCACATGGCAACCTTTCCCAAACACACATGGTTACCACATGTGTTTTGTGGATGATTGATATAGCATCTTCTCCTTTCCAACTGACTTGAAATATCCTTGCTATGGATTATGGGTAGCCATTGCAATATCTTAAACAAGAAAGTGAATAAAGAGATTTGCCTGAAATCAAAAGGTAGAGGACCTCATAGACATAATACAACTTCTAACCAATATCTAATTTGTAACCTGACTTACAACTTTGGCCAACATCCCAATTCCACAACATGCTAAGCCGAAAGCAACTATCCGGCAGAAATTTCTATTAGGAAGTACAGAAAACAATTTCCCTCACAACAAAAATCTAAAAAAAAAAGTTCCTATTTGATATCTAAGGATCTTGAATTACCAATTTTTCATTCTTAATTTCTTTTCTAGTAGTTTTCAGTCTCCCCCTAATTTTGATATACTTGTCTTGCAGACTTTATTCCAAACACAAGACCTCCACAGTCAGTCTGGATTTTACTTTCTTCTCTTCCTGCATTGAGTCTTACATATAGGTTCCAATTCACTTATTAAATTATCAAATATTCTTAATGAAGATGGTCTATGTGGTAAAATTTTGCTAAGTTTCCCCTTAACATTATCAGCTAACTCATCCATTCATTTCAGGGTTGTGCCAGTCCCAACTGTAGACTAGCCTGTGCTATTTCATGGCTATTTACAAATGACATGCATTCTCATCTCTATTCTCCAAGTCAGAAGAATGCCCTCATATTAGTAAAAGAAATCAAAAATACACATTATTATATCTTCAACTATGAGTTCACTTAAATATGAGCTATTGGCCTTTACTCTTTATCTTCTTAATTGAAATGTTAAGACTTTATTTTCTGACAGCCTTCCTGCCTGTCAGGCTAGAGATGAGACACAAGGTAAATAGCACTTCACTCTTCTACCATATAAATAGCAGAATTCCCCATTAATTATACACAGGCCAACTGCAATTTACAAACATTTTGATTCCTTTCTATATGTAAGGTGATTTATCAAATAAAAAGATTTTATTATTCATGCTCTTTATATCACATGCTCAAAGAATTGCAACTCCATACGCACAGCAAAATTTAGGGATGTATACAGATGTGACTTTTTTCCATGAACCGAAAGTGGTTGAAATTCTCCTCGTGTTCTACTTCAAGCTGTTACACTGCCATTTTTAAAACTAATTTGGTGAACCTCACTGGATGACATAGAGGGAAATTGCATTTAGTCCCAACTGTTTCCTGGAGAAATTGTTTAGCTCTCCAACAATAAAAAAATTTACAGGAGGACATTGAATTACTCTCTACTCAACTTCCAGAGTAGAACATTTTCTTAAGAACTGTGTCAGCTGGAAGAATTTCACAAGAATATTTTTATTTATCTAAGTTACATCTTAGAATAATAAGCCCAAACCATAGTTAAAACAAAGCACTCATAAAAAAAAAACCCTCTCTGCAGATCCCATATCTTAAGGTAGTTTTCTAATTTTTCATGTGATTCAGTTCTATTTAAGATAGTGGCTTTGAAAAACAGGCAAATATTTCAGAGATGTTAATTATTGAAAACTAGGTTTGAATGCCCCATCACTTACATTGTTCTTATTGACAATATATTACATAGAACGAAGACTTTAAAACTATAAATTAATTCAGTGCCATTAAACAAAACAAAGGCATTAAAGCAAAAAAGCTGACTTATCCTTTCTGAGCCTCTTAAACATAAATGTTGACTTTTTCCACCTTGATCAAAGTTATGAAAAGTGAGACAAGAGAGAGTATTCAAAATTTTGTTTTAAAGGCCAAAATCTGATCTGGCGTATAATTGCTTTATCTACTGCTATGCAATTTTTATCTTTCTTTATGAACTAAACACATAGTTTATGTGATATCTCCAAACTTAGAATATAAAAGTACCTAACACCCACCTGATTTTAAATTTTAGGTAAGTAACAGATATTAGTCTAAGTTTATTTTTTTTAAATATTTGGAACACACTTTTTGTTGCTGTTGTTGTTTTTCTAGGCAGGGTTTCCTAGTACCTGAAAC
The DNA here is from genome assembly GCA_001685095.1 of Ellobius talpinus. NCBI lineage: Eukaryota > Metazoa > Chordata > Mammalia > Rodentia > Cricetidae > Ellobius > Ellobius talpinus. The sequence goes on from LOJH01049456.1 coordinate 3,322, forward strand.
TTTCTCTGTAGACTAGGCTGGCCTCAAACTCACAGAGATCTGCCTGTCTCTGCCTCCTGAGAGATGGGATTAGAGGCATGTGCCACCACACAGGAGTATTAAACTCTTAGACTATTTTATTTATTGTGTGTATATGTGTTTGGGGGTGTTCATGTTATGGTGAATGTGTGGAGGTCACAGGACTACTTGTAAAAATCAATTTTCTTACCATGAATGAGTTCTGAGGCTTAAACTCAGGTTGTCAGGCTTGACTGCGATATTACTACCTAAGGAGCCATCTCATGGTCCTGAGTGCAATTTTAGGTCACCTATCGGTAATGCCATTTCACTTTCCTAGTCTTTCATATATTATCTCTTACACAGTTTTGTTCTGTTTTTTAACACCATCCATTTCTGTTTCTCTCTCCTGCAGTGTCCTGCATTTGTTTGTAACAAGTAATTGCTGAGTTAAGGCTCACTCAATCAAGTCTTTTTCAATTAATTTTGCTAACAGTATTATTCCTTCTTTTGACTTTTTTGCCTAGGGCACTATTATAATCATAGAGAAATCATGATCTTGTGAAAACACAAATGCATGTATATGGATACATAAATTTAATCATTCTGCTAAAGACGTTTTAATGTCCTGCTTTCCTTTTTCTTATTCTATGATAGTTTGTAGAAATATATTTTAGTAATTATCTGTGAGTTTTCTGCATAATGTAGTGGATAATATATGGGTCTATCCCCATTTAAGGTACTTTGCAAATGATATATGGAAGATTTAAGTCAACTGGACAATAATAAATTATCTTCATTATACTGTTACTTCCAGATTGTATCAAATAGCTGTCTACATTTATAAAAATTGAGTTTGGTTAATATTTTAATACCCTAGGTAAATAGTCTTGCAATTATTTGCTTGTAAGCACATAGTACTCTATACACTCTAAATATTAAATCTCATTCCGTAGCCACTGTGTTATATGAAGTACACTGTAACTCCACTTACAAAAAACAAAAAATTGTTTCAAAGATAATTCATGATTTTCCCAGAATTTGACATTCTGAACATATGTTGCAAATAAAAACAAATGAACAAACCCCACAATAAAACCTAAATACCAAGAAGCAAAATCTCCATTTCTCCTTAGGAAAATCTTTTTGAGAATTGTCCAGTCCCTCATTTTACCATGTATTCTTGAGAGGATTATAGGATAGCCCTCAGCATAACAGCCATAATCACAGTTATATCCTCAGTTAGCTAACAAATGCAAGCTCCACCCAAGAGCATAATAGTGACGCTGAGGTTTAGAGCTCTGGAATGGTTCCTGTTGTTCCAACAGCACTTTTAAACATTGCAGGGGCTTAAGAGTTCTCAACAAAGCAATGGATGGGAGTACCCCAACAGATCAGAGTGCATATAATGATTATATGTACTAAAATACTGAATGTTCACTAATTCTTTAGAATCAAACAATATAGTCACTTGAAAACAGTAACCAGGCATAGAAAGTTAGTTAATACACTTCCTTAGATAGTTCATATGTCAGATAGGTGTCTCATTATCAACCCTAGCCTAGTCACAAAGGAGAGTTAATGACATCCATTGACATAAATAGGCCAAGAAGATAAATTAACTTTGAATCATTAAGGTTATTAGTAATTGAACTGGAACCTCTATAAAATTGTACCTGGGGCAATAGGATGCTAGAGACGCCACCAAGTTGAGCTTTAGGTAACAGAGGGATGATCAGATGTAGACTATGCTCTGAACTTTAAATGATACCAGATATTCATAGAGACCAGTATTCAGGGAAAGTTAACAGTACTGAGATAAATATTCCCTTACCTCTTTAAAAGTTTTTTTAACAATGGCCTGAGCCCTATTCCTACTAGCTGAATATGGTAATTATTCTAATGATCTGTAAATAATAAATGCAGTCAATGTTAACTGTTCTATTTAATTTTAAACCCAGACTATGAATCCCTTTTGAACTTCAGGTTTCCATTTCTTTAAACATGAATTCAGTTATTCAGTCTTATGTTCGATGTGTGCTGTGCAGCTACAATATCTCAGGAAATATGACAATAGATGAAGAGCTCTCAGCAAGCTTCCACTCAGACAGCAAAGACAGACACAAAGCCAGCTGCTGCAAATGCGATGGAAACTAGTAAGTGGGTGGACTTTGGTATCTTTGAGCATTGGGATCTGCTCTTCGACTGGATTTCTATTACAGAGGAATGGAATGGTATGGACGCTGGTGCAAAACAGCGGGCCGATCACAGTAAGTTGAGAGGAAGCTATTCTGATTGCACGATACCTTCCTGTCTTAGAAGTCAGAGGTTTAAAAAGGAAGAAACAAACTTCTCACCACCGTCTTATTGATAATTTAGTCTTGAGATGTTTAGGAGCAAAAGAGGAAAGAGGTTACCAATCAGAGGCTCTAGCCATTATGTAACAGCTGAGACAACGAAGGTACCGTATGTTCTTGTAGTGGGCCACAGGATTACACAGCACACAAACAGCAAAGGTAGGACCCAACTCCAAGTGTGAAGTCCAGTAAAAGACTTCTCCCGTGCTTCTGTCTTGCACTCTGCAACTGAGAGGAAAGACACGTGACTCCATCCTTTACTGCCTTGGTTTTTAGCTCGGTATACATTGTCTTGTTATTCAGGCAGAGAGACTAAGTTATGATTGTTCATTTACAGAATGCAAAAAAAAATGGCAGGGAAGCTTGTCAAAGCGCTGAGTCAAGGACTTCAGAATGGAGATGACAGTACATGAAAAACAGGTCTCTGAAGAGAAACAGCCCAAGTTCAGGGAAAGAAACTAACCGGTGAGCTTCTTTTATTCCTTCCCAGGTTCTCTAACCGCTGGTGGATGGTGACAGAACAGGAGATAGGAAGTTCTCTCATCTTTTCCACAAACCTCTGGTGTGACCTTAATATAGAAATCTATTCTTCGGGACAAAAAGATAAATTCTTTGGCACCATCCCCTCCCGCGAGATGAACATCTGCTCCACAGCAGTCTTTAGGATAGACACTTCTATTTGGAAAGTCTAGAGGCTCTTGGCCTGTGCCAGGGGGCGGTGAGAGCTGGTTCAGTGGCTGACCTATGTCATTACTCACTTCGCATTCTGCCTCAGTGGAGGTCTTCCTTTTATTGACCCACTCAGTCACTGCCTATTTAATTCTTCACCCCGGATGACCTCCATTGGTGACCCAGACTCCACTTCCCAGAACAAAAAACAACAAAAAGCTACCAATTTGAAAAAGAGACATATTTTACTCTCTTAATATGAAAGACAGAGTTCAGTCCATGTGCAGTGGGGAAGTTGAGGAGTCTTTTGTCCCTTGGTTTAAAGTTTAACCTTTCCCTCGTATCACTTCCTTTCCAATCTTAAACATCTTCCCTTTGATCTTGCTGTTTCCTTTTGAGAGAAGAGCAGCCCCGCCTCTCCCTGTCCTGTTCACCACCCCTTTTCAGCAACTTTTTAGCTATTGGCCTTAACAACTGCTCTTTATGGTATTGGCACCTCTTCAGCAAAGTGCCCCTGAGAATGTCACCATTACGCTTGTCACCTTCCTGATTAACACCTCTAGCATTCATGCCCAGTTTTAAGTACTTGCGAGAGCATTGTTCCAAAAGAAAGGAGTTATGCTTTCCTGAAATTTCTCCCTGGTGTGTACGTTAAAGACAGTCTTTCACCACATTTTCCCCAACAGCAAATACTCTTCCTCCAATAGCGATTCAGATGAGAAAATCATACGAAACCTCAAACTTTGGGAAACTAACTTATTTCAGACCATAAAGTGTCCCATGGTCCACTGAGGTAAAATTGTAAAACCTGGGCCTTCGTTGATTGCTACTTGTTTTTGTACAAAGTGTTTTCACAGACATTGTTTTATAGCCCGTGTGGTAGACAGACTTGAAAGGGGGGGGACTAAGTTTGAGAATGGTCAACTGACTGGCTAAGGCTTACATCCCCATGCCACTCATTAGAAAGCTAAAAGACAGCAACACGAGTTGGGAAACAGCAGCAGCCTTTAGTCCCCAGACATGTGCTTACCTATTGCCCTTGTGCCTCCTCTGGTATAGTCCCACCCTTCCATGAACAAAGCAAAATGGCGGACATTCAGTTTTTAGCACAACACTCAGTACTGTTAACAACCTGTATACATGGATGCTCAGCATCAGAATAGGGCCACTAGAAGTGAGTTTACAGTTTCTGGGCACTGGAGGAGGGAACGTGTAAATAGGTGGAAGTCATTTACAAGCACAGAGTCCAGTTGAAATCTGTTTATACGAAAACCTACCCTTACGGGGCTTCAACAGGAACCATTTTCCACGTACCTATCAAGAGGCAAATCTGAGATAGATGAGCAAGCACAGACTTCCTGGTATGTGAAGATATTTTCCCTTGAGAGTATATTATTCTTTGATGTCTACGTTTTAAGCAAGACCACCCCTGTTAGCTCCCACTCTTTTGGGTTTTCATTTTCATGCTCTGTCTACTGAAAAATGCAAGCCTATTACAATTCATGATCTACAAATTCGGCCATTGGGATTGCCATCAAGTGTGTGCCAGAGCTGGCACTTGCTCACACATCTGGACTTGAACATTCCTGGTCATTGATCATTTCCATTCCTTCACTACTCGAACGGTGCTTTTAATAAACCTAAATATTTAATTCAAGAGGTTTCAGGTGTGTATGTAGCGCTGAAGGGGCTTCATTATAGAGATAGCCTCTCTGTAATGCGAGAAACGGAAGTCTTTGACCCCTGATTTGCAATTTTCTTCTTTACCATCTACAAGAGACACCACATACAAGGACAAATGAACGTGCAAAACTGATGTAGAAAAGGGCAGTTACATTTCAATACGGGGCAAAGAAATGGATCTTAGAGGGGCAAGGAGTCACAGAAGGCAGAGAGTTCACGGAGATTGCTGTCATCTGGAAGAGATGATGATGGGACTTCTGAGCCAGGAACATGGGTCTGAGGAACGGCCAGTTTACACACTTATTAACTAAGTCTCTCTTTGGGATAGAAGGCTTTTTAAAAGTTAGAACAGAGCTACCATGGGAATCCTAGTAAAAGTACATTGAAGCAAAGAAGGGCTTTGGTGGAGAGCCACCGGTTTGGAGGAATAATGTCCTCATCTCTCAGGTAAAAGAATGCACCCATCTTCTCTCTTTCTCTCTCTCTCTCTCTCTCTCTCTCTCTCTCTCTTCATCAGAGGATACATGTGTCCTCAGGGGCCAAAAGAGAGACTTATTTTTCTTCCAGAACCATCCACAATCCACAGCCACCTCTCCAGCAGATTTATCCTCAGCCATAGCGAAGGAACCAGCTTCAGCTGCAAGGAACAGTTTGCCTCCTGGCTAAGGATTTGTTGTTGTTATTGTTAAACTACAATTTCATACTCTTTATGACTGGAGAAACATTCTAAAGAGTACAACAGGGTAATATTATAAAGGATACCTGTCAACTGAGATAGGATACACTGTGAACGACAAACAATATGAAAAAATAAGGAATCCATTTTGCACAATAATCAAGTAAAATACAGATATCATGTATGAATGCTATTGCATGCTCAAGTCCTTGAACATATAAAGAAATAATGGTCCTAAAGATAACAGAGCCTATACTGTCTATCATCAGCCAAATTCTCATGCACCAGGAGACATAAACTCGCAGTAACTCATTCATCCAAAAATATTTATTGAGCTCCTGAGATGTGCCAGGCACTGCTCTTAGAAATTCTTCAGTGACTAAAATACACATTTCTATAGTTGATAAGTAATGTGTTTTGATATAGACCTCGGAGGTTTCCTGCTCATTCTCCTCCTCCTCCACTTTACCACTTTCCCTTCTGGGATTTCCTGGGGCTCTAAAAACCCTTCTCTGCTCTTGATATATGTGCACCCTTGTGGGTTATTTGGTCAAAATATTTGACAGGATGCTTCATCCTATATGTAACTGTATGGAAAAGAAAGAACTGTATCCAGTACAGACGGGTGGGCCTCTGCGCCTATGAGCTTGCATTCTCCCCAAAATGATGATCCAAGAGAATGATTCTGGCACATTATCTCATTAGACATCCTGATACTAAATGAAGAAGGCAGTTGAGAAATAACTCTCGATTTCACAAGAGAGAAAGCTGGGGCAGGCAGAGGTTAAATAACTTCTCTAAATCAAACAGCCAGCAGTCGGGCTGGGACAAGGGCAAAGATCTTTAAAATTCATATCACGTTCTCACAGACCTTAGATTAAGTTTAAAGAATTCTGACTAAAAAGAAAAATATAAAAGAAGATAATATAAACATTATATGGGATTTGTTTTAGAATATTGTTAAAATTTAGATATTGTCAACACTAATCTGAGCTTGCTAAAAAGAAGTCAGTCTTCTCCTTAGATGTGTGTTTATACAGTTAATTTTTGCTTTCTTTGATTAGATGGGGTTGCTGGATTATATTTTAAATGTTTACCTTCTGGATAGTCCTTTTCTCATAATGTCGATGATACAGTCACACACAATCTCACACACACACAGACAGAAGCAAGTTTCAAAATATTGAATTGCTATCTGAGGTTTTAAAATGCAAAGTCAGGAAAATAAAATGCACAAAGGAAAAAGCAGAGAGAAAAACATTTGTAAATAACCTGGAAACATGAAGAAAAGAGATCAAGCTGAAACAGGATATCCAGCTGTGTAAACACATTTAGATACTTTCGGGGAAAAAAAATCTCAAACTGATGGTATTCAAAGGGCCTTCCCTCTGCCAAAATCATATACCTCACATTAATTCTTCAGTGATCCCACATCCTTTCCACACGGCATTAGTCTAAACTGTCTGGTTCAGATGGAACCACTTGAATTCCACGAATGTTTTTGTTTAATCAACTGAACACTGTAAACTGTTGTTCTTTGGTCATACATGCTACTCTTAAGGAAAAATAAGATTTGTGAGATGAAAGATTGAGGAGCAGGTGCTAAAGCTTTGCAAATACTCTGGTGACTCCCAGACATCTGAATTAAAAGTTGAGAAGTAGGGTCTTCATTGAATCCACTGCTTGAAAATGGCTCAGCTTTGCTACTTTAAAATAAAAGGTTATATCTGATGAAAACAGAGGCAGAGACCTGCATTGGAGCACTAGACTGAGCTCCCGAGGTCCAGTTGAAGAATGGGAGGAATGAAAATGTGAGCAAAGAGGTCAAGACCATAATGGGTTCACCCACTGAAACAGTCTACCTGAGGTAGTGGGAACTCACCAACTCCAGCCAGATTGGGAACCAGACTGGTCCCTCTAAGTGGTTGACAGTTGCATGGCTGGGTCAGACTGAGGAGCCACTGGAAGTGGCACCAGGATTTATTCCTACTGCATGTACTGGCTTTTTGAGAACCTATTCTCTTTGGATAGATGCCTTGCTCAGTCTGGATGTAGTGGGGAGGGACTTGGACCTTCCAAAGGGCAGTGTGCCTTGCCCTCTCTGAGGATTGGATGGGGTGGGGTGGGAGTGTATGTGGAGGGAGTTGGGGGAGGGCAGGGAGCAGGAACTGGGATTGGTATGTATAGTGACAAACGATAGTTTGTTTTATTTTTATTAAAAATATATATATGTAAATTAAAAGATAATAAAGTTGAAGAACTGGAAAAATGTATATAATATTTATATTTATGAATGACAAGTACTCTAAGCATCTGGTATTACACTGCAGACTAATGAAAACCTTTCTGACAAACCTTCACAATAATAATAAAAATGCTCCCTTTGATGAAATTGATTGCAAAGATAATTCTTATCTGAGCTCTAACAACTTAACTACTGTCATCCAAGACCCCCTCATCTCTCATCTTACTGCAGTCAACAAGAAAACCCCCAGTAGATGCTAGCTCATCATAAGTCTCGTTTGAAAACTGTAAACATTTTATTTCATGCATTAATTAGTTGAGTTAGAGCTTCATGTCTGCTGCTTAATCCAGCTTAAATCATGGTACTAATTTGCCACAATTGCTATAACGGGGAAGTCTTTGCTTAACTATGTCAGATGGAAAACTTCTTAAGTTATGTTAAAAAATGTAAGTAATTTCATTGTTCATTTTATTAACACATAAAGGCAGGATTGTAAGGTTGAGCAAACAGATCTGGGTAAAGCCTGAGTCAACTAATCTAATATTTCTCATATACTTACTTTTATTGAAAATCCAAATATGTTTGCAATATCTTCTCTGACAAGTCTGCTCACAACCATTGTGATAAACAGTTGTACTTGCACCAATAGAGGGTGTGAAATTCTGGGTGAAATCAACTTATTCTAGAAGTATACTTCCTCAATTCTTAATTGAACAAAATTTTACTCCTTTCATTTCAGATCTGTGATCACAGTGGAGAGAGTATGTGTGTGTGTGTGTGTGTGTGTGTTCGTGTGCTAAATGTAGAAGGGGTATTTACAATGAAGAAGGATACATAGAAGGGTAGGAACAAGGAATGAGGGAGAGGATGATCAAAGTGTGTTAGATACTTAAATGAAAATGTCATTATGAAATTAACGATATCAATTTATAAAATCACATTTTTGACCTTCAGATACACATTTCTATTTACTTCTGGCTGAGATGAATTTTGCTAGTAAAACAAGTTTAACTGAAGGATGATAACTTATAGAAGTTTCCAATTATGATTTATAGCAAATGCATAAATAGTTGATTTAATCTGAGGAATAAGGAAAACTGTAATTGAATGATTTTTTTCCGTTTATAAACAATGTTTTCTTTACTTACAAATGTGTTTTAAAGTTGGCTTTAAATTTACTCTTCATTCCAGTAGAGAGACTACGGAATCCAAAATGACTTAAAATAGAAAGTATATTTTCAAAATCACAGAAACACTAGTTTTAATAACTGACATTATGTCTTAATCTCTTCAGCCATTTTGTAATTAAAAGATGCATCATTTCTAGATTAGAAATTCAATCTTGATTGTTTTGATAAAACATGCTGAGTGCATACACCCAGAGTGAAATGTGTGCTCATCAGGAGGCTGATGGAATGGAATATATAGTGCCACATACAGACAGAGACTGAGCAACCTCCATTCAAAACCCCAAAGCTCTGTCAAAGCTGACCTGACACAAGTGGAGAATTCCAAGTCTGAGCTCATAGTGCCTGTTCATAAGCAAAGCATAGACACACTTAAAAGTTTTGAATAAAAGTACCTTCAAGGTAAATGTATAGGTATATATTCACATACCAGAATTGCATGACAAGACTTGATTCCCATCCCCAAGCTTTCTCATTAAGTGTGTAGAAATATTCCAAAACCCAGTGAAATCACAATTCTGAAACTTTCTTAGTCTCAACCTCAAGTAAGCATTCTCTAACTGTAAAGACCTTTTCTAGTCTTTACTACTTTTAATTGCATTATAAAAGCAATCCAAGCCGACAATACTAACTACTGGCTGCCAAGCATTTTAAAATATGATAAATAAATAAATAGATAATTATAGTTTTCCTTAGTTATGATAAAAGATAAAATAGATC
>LOJH01049458.1:0-11542 GCA_001685095.1 Ellobius talpinus
AAGGTCCTGAGTTCAATTCCCAGCAACCACATGGTGGCTCACAACCATCTGGAACGAGGTCTGGTCCCCTCTTCTGGCCTTGAGGCATACATGTAGACAGAATATTGTATACATAATAAATAAGAAATTTTTTTAAAAAAAGAAAGAAAAGGCTATTAGACTGTTCTAGATTTAAGAAGTAAAAGGAAAGATTTAATGCTAACCGTTTTTGTGATTTTTAAGTTGGACAGTGAATAAGACGAAATAGGTGTTGAGGAACACTACCAAAGCAACCGAGGAGAATTGAGGATAGACTACCTAGCACTGCAGCAACATAAAATCTTCTGAGGGCAAAATGCCTTGGTTGTGTGGACATGGCCTTTTTGGAGATATTTGTTGACATGTGTCTGCCACTAACTTTAATTGAAAATGTTATTTTTCATACAATATATTCTGATCATGGTTTTCCCACCCCAACTCCCCCCAGATTCTCCCAACCACCCAACCTCATGCCTTCTTTATCTCTTTAGAAAACAGCCAAACAAACCCGAAATAAGAAAAAAAAAAAAAACAACAAAGAGGAAGTGCATGAATCATGCACAGAGAGAAAAGACCCATATAAATATAAACATGGAAACCATAATATACAAGCAAAAGACAAGTAAATCCAAAAAAAGAAAAAATGCCCAAACTCAGTGCTATGAGACAAAAAGTCCACAAAAATACCATTACTCATTTCGGGTGTCCATCTACGCTTGGGCATGGAGCCTACCCATTAGTGTGAGACTTCATTGAAGAGAACTTAATTTTTTCCTTTGCAGGTAGACGTCAATCAGAGAGAGAGAGATTCTTGGTTAGGGTTTGGGGCTCACTTCGCTTCCTCTCTCAAAACTGGGGCCCCATCTGACTTGAAACTCCAGGCTCTGTAATTCAGTAGTTTCTCGGCCACCACTTACACAAATCAGTCCTGTTGTGTCTAAAAGACACTGTTTCCTTGGTATCATCCATCCACTCTGGCTCTTACAATCTTTCCACCTCTTCTAGAGAGTTCCTTGAGCTCAGAGGGGAAGGATTTGATATAGACATACCATTTAGGACTGAGTGTCCCAAGATCTCTCACTCTCTGAACATTGTCCACTTGTGGGTCTCTGTATCAGTTCCCATTTACTGTAGGAGGAAGTTCTCTGATGAGGGCTGAGTGAGGCACTGATCTACAAATATAGCAAAAGATTGTTAGGACTCTCATTTTATAACTTTATTAGAACAGTACTATGTAGGCCAAGTTTTCCCATCCCAGCAACCACTTTCCAAATAACCACAAGAGATTCGTATTATTAAGTATAAATGCTCAGCCAATAGCTCAGGCTCATTACTAATTAACTTACGACTTAACACATTTCTACTAATCTATGTATTGTCACGTGACTCATGGCTTTACCTGTCCTCCAGCATGTCTTGCTCTCTCTGTGTCTCCTGGCGATTCCACTGACTCTGCCCTTCTTCCTCCCAGCATTCTCAGTTTGGCTATCCTGCCTATACTTCCTGCCTGGCTACTGGCCGTCAGTTCTTTGTTAACCAATGAGATTAACATATATTCACAGTACACAGAAGGATTATTCTACAGCAGTAGTATTTGGTTTTCCCTAGGTCCATGGCCTATCTCGTCTCAGGTTCTTGGCCACCAGAGCTGTGTCAGCCATGGGTTCCATCTCATGCCGTGAACTTTAAATAAAATCAGATAGTTTCATAACTTTTGTACCACTATTACACCAGCACATCTTGCAGACAGATCACAATTATAGATCACAGGATTTGTAGCAGGGTTGGTGGTTACCTCTGGTATCAAGCAGAATACTTTCCTCCAGTACCGTGAACACTAATCAACAGAGGTGAAGTCTCTAGTTAGGTACCATCTCTACTTGTGCAATGAGATATGTTAAGTGTTGTCTTTGGCAATAGAACCTTATCATCAGTTTGTGGATAGCAACCAATATAGCAACCTTGGCAATAGCTGGCATTTTTGGGGGATTTCCATGGGGCCCCTTTGGCCAACAATTCAATTAGATGTAACCCATTCCTGGCCCTGGAGGTTTAGCTTGAAGGTGAGAGATGTCCAATTGGGCTTTGTCTCCTCTGTTATTTGGTGATTCCATTTAATTTCTTTCTCATGTGTATGTATTTGAAGAAGCTTCTACTGTGATAGGTTTCCATACGGCCCTTCAAATGGCCCTTAGTGTTAGTTGGTCCTCCATGTGTTCCTCTCTTGCTCCTTTCCCTCCCCTTCTCTATTTTGTAACTGGAGGTCTCTCCTGCCTGCCACTTCCCGAGGAACCACTCTGAGGCTTAATATTAATTACAAACGGTTTGACCTATTAGCTCAAGATTATTATTAACTAGATCTTATAACTTAAATTAGCCCATTTCTATTCTATATTTTACCACAAGACTCATGGCTTGTTACCTCACATCTTGCTTCCCCAGAGGCTGCTGGCATCTCTCAGATTCTGCCTTCTTTTTCCCTTATCTTTGCTTGGATTTCCTTCTTGGCTCTATTCTGGCTGGGTGTTGGCCAAATTAGCTTCTTTACTAATCAACGGTAATAAAACATTCACAGCATACAGAAGGGCATCCCACATCACTTTTTTTCTGTCTCTAACTATATATTCTATTTCTCCTTCCTTGGGAGAGCTTCCCCTTCCCACTAGTTCCTTACTCTCTACCTAATCTCTGTGGTTATACTGGTAGCATGCCTATTGAAGGCTTAAAAGCTAACATCCACATATAAGAAAGTACATATATTATTTGTCTTTTTGGGTATGGGTTACCTTACTAGGGATGATTTTTTTCTAACTATCCATTTACCTGGAAACTTCATGATTTCATTTTTTAACAATTGAATAATAACCATTGCATAAATGTTCTATGTTTTCATTATCCATTCACCTTTTGATGGACATCTAGGCAGTTTCCAATTTTTGGTTATTATGAGTAGAGCAATGTTGCACACGGATGAGTAAGTGTCTCTGTAGTAGGATGTAGAGGCCTTTGGGTGTTTGCCTAAGAGTGGTATAGCTAGGTATTTAGGTAGGTCTACTCCCAGCTTCCTGAGGAACTGCCAAATTGATTTCCATAGTGACTTCAAGTTTTCACTCCCACCAGCAATGGATGAGTGTTTCCCTTTCCCTGCATCCTTGCCAGCATGAGCTGTCATTTCTTTTATTGATTTCACAATTTCTGAGTCGTATAAGATGAAATCTGAAAGTAGTTTTGATTGCATTTCCCTGATGACTAAGGATGTTGAATATTTTTAAGTGTTTCTCATTTATTTGCGTTTCATCTTTGAAGAAGTCTCTGTTTAGTCTGACATCCCATTTTTTAAAAACTGGGTTATTTGTTTTCTTGATATCCTGTTTTCTTTTTTAGTTCTTTATCTCTCTATAGAATGTGTAGTTGGTAAAAATATTTTCCCATTCTGTAGGCTGCTTCTTTGTCTGAATGATGGTGTGGTAGTTTGAATGAAAATGGCCCCTATAGGCACATAGGGAATGGCATTATCTCTCTCTCTCTCCTTCTCCTCCTCTCTCCCCCGTTCCTACTGTCCACTGATCCAGATCCAGATGTAGAACTCTCAGCTACATTTCCTTTGTTTTTTTTTAAAGAGGGGGAAGTGGTGCGGGAAAATTGTCTGTATTCTGTCAATCATGTTTTAAATTAACACTAATTGGCCAGGCAGGAAGTATAGGCAGAAAAACCAGACAGGAAGTAAAAATGATGCAATGAGAACAGAATTCTGGGAAGGAGGAAGTTGATTACTCCCACTCCTGCCCAGACTCCGAAGAAGCAAGATGTGAGCTGCCCTGCTGAGAAAAGTACCAAGCCGTGTGGCTAGCATAGATAAGAACAATGGGTTAATATAAGCTACAAGAGCTNCAGCTTTATAACTTATAGAGATCTCTGTGTGATTTCCTTTGGGGCTTGCCAGCTGTGGGGTACCAGGCGGGACAGAAACCCCCACCAACAAGCAGGCCCCCCTCATGTTACAGGGAAAAATGGAAAATTCTTATTATGTTGACAGGAGAATAATTTTAATTTCCTTCTTCACATTTTTCTTTATTTTGTAAAATTTCCAAACCTAGGAAATACATGTTTTTAATAATTAGGAAAGTCCGTTTTACTTTCATAAGGTGGGGAAGTACCTGGAATCACAAGGAGGGGAGATACGTTCCATGAGTAATTTCCCCCCAGAAATTGGGAAATACTTCTGGATCACATGGGCCCTAGGTCTTCACTGCTGACCAAAGAGGGAGCAAACAGACAGGGCAAAAGTTGAGCTAAACCTGCAGGCTGGCTTAGCAACCCATCATTTGGTACAGGACAAAGACCTTGCCCTTCATTTTCCAAAGTCTCATCCAGGACTTTACATGGTTGTGAACACATCCTGAGTCAGGGTTGGACACCGTGTCTGGGGAATTCCAACCATTCTGAATGTCCAAAAGGGCATTTGCGAGGTATTTTTAAGGTAATTTCACAATTTATTTTTATTATTTCAATTATGCTTCCCCCAGTGTGTGTGTGTGTGTGTGTGCGCGCACGCGCGTGCACACGCACACGCATGCGCGCGCGCACGCGCGCGCACACACACACACACAACAGCAGATGTACAGAAGCTGGAGCTGGATCCCACTGTAGCCAGAATTGCAGGCAGTGTGAGCCATCTGTCCTTCTGGGGATCAAACTTGAGTTCCCTAGAAAAGCAGTTCATGCTCTTAACTGCTGAACCATCCAAACAACCCTGCAGGGTGTTTTTATGGCCAAAACAGTTTTCAGTATATCACATGTAGGTTAGAGTACGGCCTGTCTGACACAAACCTATAAGCTATGTCATCTTAAACACTCTGTAATGAGACACTATAATTCCATTTGCACAGAAGACAGTGTAGGGGGACAAAGTGGCCTACTTCTCCAGTTGTGGTAAACTGGAATGTGGTCCATGTGGTTTACAAGCAACTCAGTAAGTCTGGGGATGTACTTGGTTAGCTGTGCAATGTGGCTATAGGAAAGACTGGGGATGTACTTGGTTAGCTGTGCAATGTGGCTATAGGAAAGACTGGGGATGTACTTGGTTGGCTGTGCAATGTGTAAGAAAGGATAAACTTTGAAAACAGAAAACTAACGTTCAAATCTTACTTAGTTGACAAGCCATCTGATTTTGGATAAATGACTTGACCCCCACCCACAGGCCTCATTGCTTTCTTTTCCTGAAAGGAAGACACCCAGAAGTAAACTCCTGCTCAAACGAGCCGGCTCCCAAGGGAGACTTCAGCCACGGACAGCTTTGTTCGGCTGAAGTCTTGGGGAGTCTTGGGGAGTATTGGACTAGCGCATCTAGGGCAGAAGCCTTGGACCAGGAGTTGGCATCACACTCATGGGCTTTCCTGAACCTACTGCACCATGCAGTCACAGTCCGGGTAACTAAAGACGGGTAACTAAATGTAACTCAGCTTCCTCCCTGTGAGGGAAGAAGTAACTTCTGATGTATGCTGTCACCTCCTCAGGCTGATAAAGGCCTACCCCACCAGACCAGAACTCAAGAAACTTCTTGCTAAAATATAGCCTGTCCTTTTCCAGTCTTGGCATCGTAAAAACTGTCCTGAAGATAAAGTTGTTTAAACTTGTGATTGGTTTAAGAGAGAAAGAAAAACTTAAAAGTTCTCCTCGAAGCCGGGTGGTGGCAGCACATGCCTTTAATCCCAGCACTTGGGAGGCAGAGGCAGGCAGATCTCTGTGAGGTCTAGGCCAGCCTGGTCTACAAGAGCTAGTGCCAGGACAGGTTCCAAAACTACAGAAAAAACCTGTCTCAAAAAAAAAAGTCTCCTTGAACAAATAAAAAAAAAATGTCTTCTTAAAGCTATAAACCTTTATTGTTTTTTTTTTAATTGTTTCTTTCAGGCAGGTGTCAGGCGTTGTTGGTACGATACACACTTGGCGACTGCAGCTTCACACTTTTCCTCTGAATCCATCCCAGCATAACGCTGCTACATACCTATCAGCAGGCTCTTTCTCACATGATATGGGCTCTCACTCCTGACCTAGAAAACTGAGATTATGAGGACAGTCACGCGTAAGACCCAATGAGCCTTGGTGTATCGGCAACAGCACAATAATGTGCCATTTTTAAAGGGCAGTGCTGTGTGTTTATGCCTGATAACACGGGGAATGTGTCCTCAGCCTTCCAAGATGTGCAAAGTCGAATTTGCATCAGCTTCTGCCTGCAGTGTTAAGGATTTAGTGGCAGCATGATCCTCAGACAACTGGATGTGGGGAAAGGCCCTTCATTTTTATCACTAGTTTTAACATAGGGCACAGCCCCACACTGTCTTATATCCTGTCTCTATGGTTCTGTTCCAAGTAATGACATCTTTTTTTTGCCAGATCATTGAGTGATGATCTTTTTTTCTCATACATTTATATGTCCACTTTAAATTGGGCAGCTCAAGACTCTCAATCCCTGTATAGGCAAAGGTCTATGCTAATAAGCGTGAAGAAGTTATAGATGGCCAATCTTCAGCTTTCATAAACCCTGTGAATTATGGGATCAAAATCTCAGAGGAGGAAACCAAACAAGGTAGAAGACAGGGGAGTTTGGGGACCTAGGAAGGAGCTCTTTCATCCAGAGTATCCTTGAAGCCTTTTGAGGTGAAATACGGTAGAAACGGTCAATTACTAGATACTGATGTGTTGATTTATTTAATGATTTACTTAAGCACGGCTTGTCCTGCCTGTTTGCCAACCATGACTTCTCTTGCTACTGGAACAGAATGACCTGGAGAAACATAAAACAATGGACTGTTGCCCCTTGACAACCTGCTGATTGCCACAGACACTTCTGTAAAACCTCCATTGGGTTGTTCACTCCACATTGTGGTTTTTGTGTGTAAAATACAAATACAAACTGGACCTGATACCAAGCCTTTCAGGAACTGGCTTTGGCCCATGATGACCTCTCTCCTCCATTCACACCAATGCCGGAGAACTTATTCCAGAAAGATCCCCACAACACTTTCGCCAGTAGATAATGAAGCACTCAATAGCATCTGGTTATGTTTTTTCTCCCACCCAACTACAAACCTGCATTTTCTCAGGTCTCACAGAAACTCCCTTTACAGTAAAATGTCATGTTTTAACCCCCGTGTGCAATCCTATCGTCACACCCAAAGCCACACCAGAGCAAATTTATAATCTCATTTGCCAAGAGAAAGCAATTTAGCCTTATAGATGATTTAAGAGCCACCAAAATGGTGTAGCTGGCTAATGTTAAGATACTTAGCTACAGCTGTGAGGAGACCATACCCCTGCTCTTGGGTGTGGGTTTGTCTTTCCCTGAGCACCTTTCTTTTGATTTTTAAATGTTTTTTCAAAGTGTGGGTGAGATGGAAGTGGATAAAGCTTGCTGTACGAGTTTAGCGATCTACCCTCAATCTCCAAAACCCACATGTGCCAGTTAGTTTGTGCCAACTGGACACAAATTAGGGTCACTAGGGAGGAAGAAACATCAACTGAAGAATTGCCTCCCTCCTATTGTCCCGCAATCACATTTGTGTGCTGTTTTCTTGATTGTTGAGCGATGTAAGAGATCCCAGCCCACTCCTGGGCAGGTGGTCCTGGGAATTATAAGAAAACAGACTGAGTGAGCCATAAGCAGTAAGCAATGCTCCTCCTCCATGACTCCACTTCAGTTCCTGCCTCCAGGTTTCTGCTTGAGTTCACTCCATGACTTTCCTCCATGATGGACTGTGATGTAGGTGTGTAAGCCAAATAAACCCTTCCCTTCCCAAGTTGGTGAGTGTTTTATCCCATCAATGGAAATCAAACTAGAATATCCATAAGGATGGAAGGTGAGAATTAACTTCACAAAGCTGTCTTCTCTACACCCATGTGTGGCATGTGTGTCTATAGCTGGGCTTTCGTTGCACTGCCGGCTCCCAAATATTGACATGGAGACTTATTAAGTATGAAAGCTTGCCCTTAGCTTAGGCTTGCTCCCAACTAGCTCTTATAACTTAAATTAGCCCTCTTATAGTAATCTGCATTCTAACACATGGCTCATTACCTCTCCTTCCTACTGTACATCCCGTTTCTTCAGTGTCTGGCTGGCAAATCTCCCACACCTCAGATTCTTTCCCAGAGTTCCGATTTCTCCCTGGAAGTCCCGCCTATCATCTCCTGCCTAGCTATTGGTTGTTCAGCTCTTTATTAAGCCAATCAGAAGGTGCCTTAGTTGGATGAGGTAACACAGAGACACATCTTCACACAGTGATCAAACATCCTGCAACATGTGTCCCTCCAAAGATGCCATACACACACCACCACCAGCAGCAGCAACAGCAGCAGCAGCAGCAGCAGCAGCAACAACAACACTAAATCTGGACAGATTTTTGAGATTCTAGGACCAAACCCACAGACCCGACAGTAAATTCAGAAAGGGTTCCAGGTATGCCTAGCCTAAGTGCCTCTACTTCTATTCCTTAGTCGCTTTAAACTGGCTCTAAGGGGTTGTGTTGGTATTAACTCCATGGTGTCTGTCATTTAACCCCCTTACCCTGTGTGTGGGGGATCAGATCAGACTAACCATTAGAAAGGCAGCAGAAGTTATGCAACATGAGTAGGGGAGAGGCGCCCCTCACCCAGATGAAGTTCTCGCCAGCTGAGAAACAAGCGTCCTACCAAACTGCCCATATTCATAGAAGACTTTTATGTTAAAACAGCAATGAGCCAGGCTGAAGGCCTGTCTGCATGTGACAGTGTCAGGTAGCCCCCCCTCACAGATATCTTTCTGGTAATCTCCCAAAGAGGATTATTAATTTTTTTAGAGTGGAGATTTTCTGTCTTTCATCTCAGTGAGCTAGCATCTTCTCACTTGTAATCCTGTCAAGTCTATTACCTTTGTAACCTTTGATGATAACAGCTTCAAAACCCACCGAAGTAGAATACAGACTATTGTCAAAGCAATAACCTGCAGTCTTTTGAGAAGCCTGCACTCATGTCTGAGATGTGTCTTACTTTCTTTACAAGGCCCTCTTCCTTAATCCCTGTGGCTTATATGGACGACCTGTTAAGAGCTCTCCCCGCCAGATTCAGGTCCCAACACCCTCCAGGTGGCTGACAACCATCCGTAACTCCATTTCCAGAAGATCCTCTGCCAGCACTGTATGTACACAGTCCACAGTTCTACTTACAGGGAAACACCCATAATTATAAAATAAATAACATTCTGAAGAGAGGGATGTACTTGTGTCCCTTCCTTTCTCTATCAAACTATTGATAGAAGGTACCTCAAGAATTTGGAATTTCCTGCCAATATCATACTGGAGGAGGAAAAAAGACTGAAGCCTAGAGCAGAAGAGGAAAGGTCTTCTACTTTGTATTAAAAACCATGTCTGTAAAAATACAGATTTTCGGATAAGTATTTCTAAATGATTAAAGTGTGGTCTAAGCAATGGTATACAATCTTTTTTTTTTAAAAAAAAAATCTATCTTGGTATATGACTATGCACACACACAGTATTTACTTGGGGTTGCTTTTTTTGGTGTTTTGAGACAGGGTTTCTCTTTGAAGCTTTGGAGCCTGTCCTGGAACTCGCACTGTAGACCAGGCTGGCCTCAGACTCACATAGAACACGTGCCTCTGCCTCCGGAGTGCTGGAATTAAAGGAGTATACCACCATGCCGGGGTAATCTCAATTATTAATGATAACTCTTAAATCATGTATCACACAGTAAATATGTCCATATATCATATACATTATATGGTTTTCGGAATGAATACAAGTTGAGGAGGCTGCAGCAGAGTTCAGAAGATTTCAGGAGGAGGTGCTGAAAGATGCTCCGCTGAGAAGATAGTGAACTGGACCAGTGCTGGGAGGGAGGGAGCTGCTGGGGTCAAGCTTGAGAGCAAAACTGTAGAGGGCTGAGCTGAAGCTCACACCAGGAGACCACAGATTCGGCTCTACGAGTGAATAGGTGGATGGGCAGACAGTTAGACAGAATCAACCACAGGAAGCCACATTAGCTGAAACTCCAGGGACCGCGGGGTGTCCACGGCTGCCACAAACCAGATGTCAGACGGTAGATTGGTGTGAGGCCATACCATCTCAATGTTGGGTCTCCATCACTTTATGGGGTCCATACAAGGGATCTGTAAGGCTTTCCTTGGTCCAGTGTGTGTGGTATCAATGCAAAAACACAGGGAATAAGGAATAGTTTATTCTGGAGCTGAAAAATGGAGTGACCATGGCCTAGAAACATAGATTTAGGTCTCACCCAAATACAATGTTCCAACATGGAAACAGTTTAGCAGAGTTTTATGGTAACAGAACAAAAAAAGTAATCAAAGCCTTCTTAAAATACGTTGGTGGAGACATCAGAGAGGTGGGTACTGCAGGTGGGGAATCTTAGCTCTAGGTCTCAGATGTTACTCATAGTATTCTTAGCCCTTCCAATTGGTGGAAGATAAGGTTTTGCTATGTTAATACTTCCAAAGGTTTTTTTTAAATAATTTTTATTGAGCTATATATTTTTCTCCCCTTTCCTCCCTTTCTCCCCCCCCCACCTATATTCCAAAGGTTTTACTATGTGTATCGAGATGTTAGATCTGGCACATGGCTCTTTGCAGAACCAAAGATAGCCCAAGAGAAATTGTAATTAGGCTCCCAGACCTATGGTAACATTCCAAATTCTGCATAGTCGTTGATGTTCCAATTAGGCCTTGTAGATCCAGCTTCTGTTCAGGTTCTTGTCCACACTGGTAAGTTCTTAGGTCTGATCTTCTTGGTATGGTTTTAACACACCCATGTGGTCCTACTGTCTTGGTATACAATATATTTCTATGGTGGCTTCCCCTCTACTCCCAGGAATAAATAATTTACCAGTCTGTGCTGAACAGACTGGTTGGGGACTAGACAGGTGGCATAGATATGAGGCCACTAGAGAGCCATGTTTATCCTCCTCCCTCAAATGGGCTCAAAAGCTGCTTGTAAAATGGAGCCTCCTAAGGCAAGGGACAGTCTGAAAAACCATTGTTTGATACAATATGAAGTGACTCAGGGTAGGGCACAGTCTGGCGGCTATACCAATCCTGGCTGTCCTGCTTGTGAAACCTACTCTCCTGGCAAAGCTTGTTAGATAACAGCCAACTCCTGTTAGCTCTTCCCAAAACCACTGTCTCTTTGGCCTTAATAGGAACACCATCAAATTGTAGAGAACAAGCTGGGTGTGGTGGAGCATGCCTTGAATCTCAGCACTCAGATGGCAGAGGCAAGCAGACCTGTGAGTTTGAGGCCAGCCTGATCTACATAGTAAGTTACAGGCTAGCCAGGGCTACATAGTAAGACCTTGTCTCAAAATAAATTTAAAATATACATACATGTATACATACATATTTCAAGAGGATATAAGAAGAAAAATAAGAGAATAAAGAGAAATAAGATAAAAGAGAGAAGGGACTGGAGAGATGGCTCAGAGGTTAAGAGCACTGACTGCTCTTCTTCCAGAGGTCCTGAGTTCA
>LOJH01049459.1:0-12854 GCA_001685095.1 Ellobius talpinus
GTGGAAAATTTTTTTAATAACAATAAAAAAGTGTCTGAAATAAAAAAAATGTATTCTTGCTCCTTTCCAGACCAAACTACATAGTAACTACTCATTTACCGTAGATTTAGGGCCAGCAACCTATAACCAAGTGAAATTTCAGGTGTTACACCGTCTTGAAATTTTCTAGGTCACAACCTTTGAATTCAGCTTCACTCATGTTTCCAGGATCCTTGTAGAAAGAAGCCATATTTTTTGTCAGAATGCAAAATAAACAGACACTGTCCCAGTTCCCAATAGAGTCCTCATTCCCCTATGAATCCTCAAGAGTATAATCTTTACTGCCTGGTTGCCCCGAAGGATTCTGAACTGCCCTCCTCACACCAGAATGTCACATTAATATTTGCTTATAGTTCCGGAATTTACTTGTCTATAGCTATAAACACTGAAATTTTCCCTACACAACAATTCCAAAGGCATATAAACCCAACGGTCAAACAATCAAAGCAATGACCTACAGGTTTTATATTACTTTTTTGTATTAGTTACTTTTTTCACCATTTTGATAAAATAACTGAAAAATAAATAAACTTAAAAAAATGAAGGGTTATATTTAAGATATTCATCAGTCTGACTACAGGGCAGGCCAGTTCAGGCACCCTCTCCTCTATTCCTTAGCATCTTAGCTGGGGTAATCCTTGTGGATTCCTGGGAATTTCTCTAGAACCAGGTTTCTTGTTAACCCTAGAATGGCTCCCTCAATCAAGGTCTCTCTTTGCTCTCACCTTTGTCCTTCCTCAATCTTGACTATCCCATTCCCTCAAGATCTCTTTGCCCCCCTTTCTCCCCTTCTCTTCCCCTTCTACACTCCCTTCTCCCCCCACCCCTATGCTCCCAATTTTGCCAGGTGATCTTGTCTATTTTGACTTTCCAAGTGGATCTATATGTTTTCTTAGGGTTAACCTTGTTACTTAACTTCTCTAGGATCATGAACTATAGGCTTAGTATTCTTTGTTTGTGGCTGGTATTCACTTATGAGTGAGTACATACCATATTTATCTTTTTGAGTCTGGGTTACCTCACTCAGGATGGTGTTTTCTAGTTCCACCCATTTGCATGTAAAATTCAAGATGTTATTGTGTTTTTACCACTGAGTAGTACTCTAATGTGTAAATGTGTTACATTTTCTTTATCCATTCTTTGGTTGANGAGTGAGTACATACCATATTTATCTTTTTGAGTCTGGGTTACCTCACTCAGGATGGTGTTTTCTAGTTCCACCCATTTGCATGTAAAATTCAAGATGTTATTGTGTTTTTACCACTGAGTAGTACTCTAATGTGTAAATGTGTTACATTTTCTTTATCCATTCTTTGGTTGAGGGGCATCTAGGTTGTTTTCAGGTTCTTCATCCTGTAACTGATGGAAACAGAGGCAGAGACCTGCATCGGAGCACTGGACTGAGCTCCCAAAGTCTGGTTGAAGAGTGGGATGAATGAGAATATGAGCAAAGTGGTCAAGACCACAATGGGTATACCCACTGAAGCAGTCTATCTGAGCTAATGGGGGCTCACCAACACCAGCTGGACTGAGAAGGAGCAAGCATAGGACCAAACTAGTCCCTCTGAATGTGGTTGATAGTTGCATGATTGGGGCAGACTGAGGGGCCACTAGCAGTGGCACCAGGATTTAATTCTACTGCTTGTACTGGCTTTTGGGGAACCTATTCTCTTTGGATGGATACCTTACTCAGCCAAGATATAGTAGGCAGGGCCATGGACCTTCCCCAAAGCAATGTCCCTAACCCTCTGTGAAGAGTGGATGGGAGGGGGTAGTAAGTGGAGGGAATGGGAGGAGAAGAGGGAGTGGGAACTTGGACTGGGTATATAGAGAATAAATTTTTAAGTAATAAAATGGAAGGGTTAATTTTAGTTCATAGTTTAAGTGTCAGGTGTTGTGGTTTGAAAGAAAATGGCATGCAAAGGGAGTGGCATTGTTAGGAAGTGTGGCTTTTTGGGAGTGGGACTTTTTGGAGGAAGTGCGCAGCTATTGCGATGGGCTTTGAGGTCTCATATCTGAGCTCCAACTCCAGTGAAAGAGGGAATCCTTGCTCCAAAGCCATGTCAGTGTTTGCGTATGTGGACATTCTCTTGCAACAATTCCACTCAGTGTTTGTATCTTCCCTGAACAGATGACCATGGTTTCTTGTGTTTCCAAAATTCTTGGCTCTCCATTTCATCTCAGATGTCACTTTTACAGCTTTGTCGTCTTTTCAAAGGGGCCTTGCCTGAAATTCAACTCTGCATTAGCCTTTTTGGTGCGACTGCTCTAATATACATCCCAGTAAAAACCGACACCATGTGAGCAATGCAAGTTCAGTTTCCAGCTCAAAACTTAGCAAAACTCCTTGGACCATGTCTATATTGACCTATGAGTGCCTGTGTGGCCAAACCTAGGGAATCATTTCCAATCATCTCCCAGAATAGTTTCCTACCTCCCTTTTTGATGGCACTCTCTCTTTAAAGGAAAGATGTTCACATATGTTTGCATTTTTAAACCCAAGAGCCTTAAGGGTCTCCCTGAAAAAGCACCTTCTTATTTTCCCGAGTATAAAGCACTCGGAGTCTCTTTAGGTGATAGTCTCCTTAAAATTTACTGCTGCTTTGTCAGTAATTCTCTAGTTTACAAACTTAAAAAGTGAATGCTCTTTCTCTCAATAAATCACACAACTCTCATATATTTGCATTTTGTTTTCCCCCTCTCAGTACAAATATAACTAAACATAGTGAGCAATGATGATGCCACAACCTAAAAGTAATGCTGTCTTGAGATTTCCTCCACCAAGTTAAACAGTCAATTGCCTTTAGATATACCCTCGCCCAGGTTAGATTCATCACTGCCACAATCTCACTGTAATTACCAATATTGTGTATTAGTGACTTTTTCTCATCATGATGACAGAATACTTTACAGAACTAACTCAGTGCTTGAGATGGCACCCATAATTAAATGGAGGGTATGATGCAGAAACTCCATCTGTGGTTACAAAAGTCTGTAACAATGGGTGAAGACCAGTAGGGAATCCAGGAAAGAACAAAATCAGGCCAGAACATAGATTAAAACTTAAGTCTTCTGAATCTCTAGAGCTTTTTGGTGACATCGTTAGTAATTTTTCCTTAGGTTTTACCATGTCAGATTACATTTCCTTTTATTTGCACTGTTTAACTTACATATAAAGACAGAGAAAATCTGGAAGTCAATTATTTAAGATGATATAAAAATTAGGCCTGATTGCACTGGTCTATAATAACAGTGACTTGAACACCAAGGGAAAAAGTAAGTTGGGAAACTAAGAGAAATCTGTCAGAAAAGAAATACATAATTTTAAGGAAAGAGGGATATAATTTAATGAGCGAGCACTTACCCAGACCACATGAAATCCTAGTCAATACATAGTAACACACAGAAAGACAGAAAGGGGGACCTAAATTTTGCAACATCAAGATGGTAAAAAGAAATTTGAGAGAGTCTAATAAAATCAACCAGCAGATAGGGAATAAGGAGATGTCAAGTCTACCACTGAGAAGCAAGACATTAACTCTGAATTACAAGAATCCATAGTAAAGGTTGACAACTCATGAGACACAATGAAAAGCCATAGAGGATAAGAAAAAAATATAAGTGGGAGATGATTTATTAGCTCTATTGCCTCAGGTTAATACAGTGTAATGAATTAGTTCAGTCATTCTTGTTTCCAAGGAAACTGCGGGTAACTCATCTTGTGTTTACATATGTTGAAATCACATATAAATACACAATGTGAGCATTCTGCTGTCATTCTATAGTCCAACAACCTTCTGAATATGAATGTATACAGTCTATGAATTAATAGCATTTTGTATAAATGATTAACTTAGGTCCTTTCTCATAATATTCAGTGACCATATATTCTAATGTAGATCATTACAAGTTCATTTTTTAAATCAGTTGTTCAGATTAAATTTTATCTTTTACTTTGTTCTTCTCAAATTAGCAAAATATGCCATTAACATATTTATAACAAGGGTTATCTGTTCATGTCATCTTTATGGGTTTTTCCTTATATAACACTTATCCTGGGAATGTAAACATATTTGTTTACACAGTTCAAGTAAAGTTTGAAACTTTCTAAACTGAATCACACAAAAACAAAACCATTTCTTCTTCATATTTTCTCCAAATGCAACCAAAACTTTATGGAAACGCTACCCAATGTTTAAATTTGAGACTAGCTGATTTAAAAAAATAAAACTGCCATCAGCCATGTGCAATATTTCAAGATATTTGAAAGTATCTAATGCATTGGGCAGACACGATTACACAAATAGAAAAGCATAATATTGAAAAAGAATTTCACCACTAAACTGACTGATGTAAAGTGGAGGAGAGAGCAGCCCTGAGTGAGCTGTGTGTGTTAATGAGGAAACAGAACTGCTCAGTGGGGTTTAAAGGCATTCCATAGCCCTGGCAAAGGGGGATAGTTATCAGACAGAATATAAAACTGCTTGCCTTCACAAATGAAAAAGAGGATCATTCTCAAGGGCCTAATTCTTGAGAGACCTTTAGATTGTTGGAGAAAATCAAACTCCTTTAAAATCAAAGACAATGTGCTTTTGTGCTTTGAGAGTGCACACAGACAGACCTCTGGAACCTCCAAAGGCTGCTCGTAAGTATGCTGGTGCAAAGATGTGACAGAGTTAATACTGATGTAGGATGACTCATATAGAAAAGACCAGCAAAGACTCAACTCTTCAACGAGCAAAAGAGCATCCTCATACAAGAATGGAACAATCCCATTCTCCATCAAGGATTTTCCCAATTACTGAGGAAGTAGCACTGGGAAATGTTTTCAGGCCCCTGACTTTGTTATATTAATATTCATATGTCTGTATGTCTAGTTTTCTAGTGATCTGTCTTAGCTTTAAATAGTTTAAATACCCTCAATGAAATAATAGAAAATCAAATCCAACAATATTTAATAACTAAAAATAACATCAGTTGACAATGTATAAAAATAATTGGTTTTGTGAACTAGACTTTCTTTTTCTATATAGTTTAATTAATTAATAATTATATTACCTCCCCCTTCCATTTCCAATGTCCTCCAAGTCTTCCCATACCCCTATCTCAAATCTCTTGGGTTATGATTATTATTGTTACACACACAAGTGTGTCTATAGGAATATATGCCCATATAGATATGGATACACACACGCTTATATGGAAAGATTATATAAACATAACTTGCTTAGTCCATTTTTGTTGTTTGTGTATATATGTGTTGACAGAGGTTTCTGTCTCACCTGGTCCTGTAGCCTTTCAGTTCCAAAGAAACATACACAGGCTTACATTAATTATAAACTGGTTTGTCTACTAGCTCAGACTTCTTATTAACTCTTATAACTTACATTAACCCATAATTTTTGTCTGTGTTGGCCAGTGGCATGGTACCTTTTATCAATGGGGCCTTTTCATCTTGCTTCCTCTGTGTCTGGGTGATGACTGCAGACTGAATCTTTCCTCTTCCCAGAATTCTCCTGTTCTCGTCGCCCCACCTATACTTCCTGCCTGGCTACTGGCCAATCAACATTTTATTAAACCAGTACAACTGACAAACCTTAAAGGGTACAAGATCACTGTCCCACAGCAGTGGTTTTAAAGAGATCTGCTCTGTATTGGATAACCATTCAGGGGTCCATGCCTGAGAGAGTCTAATTCTCCCTGTCTCAGAAGTCAGTATAAGGGTGGTGCTGGGGGAAATTCTGGCTTATATTAGCATTGTAATTGTGACGGAAATGGAAATGCTTTTTCAAGATGTAGGTCACTTTATTTGTAAAGTAGAATATTAAAGATATTATCATTACAGATATGTGTGAGTAATTTTGGAAAGCCTTTTTAAATTTTATTTGAACAATTGTGGTAACAGTATTTGAATTAGTTTAACTTTCAGGAAAATGCTGGCATGGAAATAAAGTTAATATTCAGTATTAAAAACAAATAGACAAAAAACAAGGTAAAAAGTGATTAGGTATTGTAAACAAGTGGGCTTTTTCTTATTTATGTAAATCTGGTTTAGCATTAGGAAGTGAATTAATAAATATATTACCTCTACCTCAACACACTAAAAATGAAAGATCAAATATAAAGTATTGACAAATATGTATTTAACAACTATACTTGAGTACACAAAGTAGATTTTTTGTGTGTATGCATGTATGTATGTGTGTGTTCATTAAACTATAAACTGGTATGCATTCATACATGTAAGCATTCTTGTGTGTGTATTGCTCTTTCAATCCCCACCTTACATTTTGAGACAGCCACGCACTAAACCTGAAGTTCAAAATTTGGCTAGATCAGCTAGTCAGCAAATCCTAAATACTTTCAGGCACCCCAGCTCTGAGTTAGAGGCATACACCATAATTCCTGGTTTTAAAGTGAGTGCTGAGGATATGTACTCACGCTCTCAAGCTTGTGTAGCAAGCACTTTGTCAAATAAGCCAACTTTCTAGGTGTTAGGTTCAAAACTGTACCCTCAAAAGACAGCACTGGTGACATTGTTCTAAACAGAGGACTTTGGCCAGGCAAACAAGAATTGCTATCTGGTAAACAAGCCCTAGGTGGGATTCCATTGGCAAGAAAAACAGGTCTCATAAAGTGATTTCTTTACCAGGAGTCTCCCTTAATCTACCTCCAAAGTCAACTACTTCAGGCAAAGGCATCTAGTTCCTGATCAATTTAACAGCCTGTAGCAGTGTGAAGACTCACCCTGGTGACAAAAAATTGGCTTACTTTTCCTCCACTTGCTTTTCTATCCGCCTGAGAGATGGTCTTGGCAGTTTGATTCCCAATAAAGCTTTCTTTCTACCCGTGGAGAGGTCTAGCTGTATGGTTTCACTGAGCCCTGGTTTACATTTGCTGCCAAAACACTTGGAGCTTCACTGTGATCTTCCACAGCAATATGACTTTAAATACGCTGCTCCCAGCAAGTGGAAACACCTTCCAGTGTGGGGACTGTGCTCTTGAAATTCTCACACTCATATCCTCAGCTAACTCTAGTAGGAAGCACAGTAGGTTACATACTACAAACACCCACCAACTTTCACTGAATTTTTTAATGATTACAATAATTAGAAATAAATTATAAATTTGAATCATAAACTGAAAATATTCCCATATCACATTGCTTCTAAAAGCGATCATTTAGTATTATGCGCACCACTATGCAATGAGAAACAAAATGTGTTACTTTTAATTGTAATGTTAAGTTAAAATGACAATTTGCAAAATGTTATATATAATGCAATTATATAATATATAATTATATAACATATAATTCAACTTATGTCACCTTTTGGCCAAAAAATAATTATTGTTTGGCTGGAAACTCTGCTTCACCCCACTCCTCCCTCTCCAAACCCTGGTCCCTCAGAAAGATGACTAAATGTCCGGGCTCTTCCCGCAAAGTTCAGCACTGAGCCTACAGGGTATTTAAGCTCTGGGTCCTAGACTGCCATGTGATTTTTCTCTTGCTCTCTTTCCCAAGAGTCACTTGGGAAGGCTTTGCTCAGATTAAACCTTCTTCTTTACTTTTTAATTTTGCTCAATTTGGCTTACTACATCAGCAGAGAAACCTACTACCAGGTATACAAAACTACCTATCAATTATATTTACTATTTATAATATATATATATATATATTTAAAATATTCTGAAAATATGTAATAAATTAAGAATGGCAATATTTGAGAAGTAGACTTATGATTCACATGTATTTAACTGATTTTAATTTTTAACAATTTTATTTATTCTTATTTTAGATGTATGAGTTTTCACCTGAATGTATTCATCTATATCACATGTGTTCCTGGTACCTGAGGACTTTCTGTAATTGGAATTTCAGACTGTTGTGAGTCAACATGTGGTTGCCAGAAACAGAACCTAATCCTATGCAAAGGCAACAAATGATCTTCACAACTGAACCCACTCTCTAACCCTCCTTGTAATTTTTTATAATGAAAGGTCATTAATTTTTTAAGAGAGCAATACGAATAAACATGGAAATCACAGGTTTCATCAAGATACATAGAAACAGTAATGCTGAGGCTAAACTCAAGTCCTTTTAAGTTAAATGATGAAAGGGCCCTCAGTCTCTTTTTTGGCAAAGCCAGGGAGACAGAAGACACAGGTGTTGGTGAGAAGCCTAGTGAGGGGCCCATAAATGTCACCTGAGGAAATCACAGGATAGTTTATATTCTATAAGCTGAGAAGGAGGAGGTTGGTGGTAGGCATAAGTTGTCTTTGAATTCTTGAACAGCTGTTTTACTGAAAGGACATTAAATGCATTCTATTGACTTTTACTAAGGTTGGTGAAAGAAGCTAAAAGAGAGAGCCGCAAGTTTGCTATAAAGGGAGATCTTTCCCATGGCCATAACTTAGAAGATAGCAAGAACTTCCCTGTGGTCTCGCCATTTTCATAATCCCTGAAGTCTTCTGAATACAATCTGGGGAAATGCATGGCAGTAAGAGTATGCAGCAACTCACAATATGGTTGGGAGAGAAGATTAAATACCCTCTAGGCTCCTTTCCAGCCCTGAGGTTATGATATTATGAGATCAGAAGTTTCCAAGAGAGCTTTAAACTTATTATGACATGGAAGGCATTTCCATAAAAAAGTGATTCGTTTTATTAAATTTGGTTCATATTACACAGCAAAAACGCAGTGAAAAGGAAGTCTGGAGACAGAGTTCTGTTCCAAGCTTTCCAATAAATTCATTCATTCATAAATTCAGAATTTATTGAGTGTCTCCTATATGTCAGGAACTTATACTTAAAAAATAAAGAGAAAAGCCAGATCTGTATAGTTTCTGGTCTAAAAGATGAGGAAAAGGCTTAGGCAGCATACTAAAATGCAAAGAGAGAACCGGCAGAGGCGTGCATTCATTACAACGGCTTCACACAGATTGGAGAGGCTTTTGCCAAGGACTATAAAGAAATGCATGGGAGCACTAATCAGAGGCATGCAATTATGTGGAATTTCCCACAGATTTAAGGAATTATAAACAGTTTAATGTTATTGGGGCTTAGAGTCCAAGTAGCAGGGGATTAGACTAAAATAGTCAAAGTAAGATTAACAATGATTTTGAGCACAGTTCCCAAAAGTTTGGGCAATTCTTTGAAGGTAAGTAGAAATCAATGAAAGAAATTTTGTAATTCACAATACAAAGCAGTTGGCACTCTACAGCTGTAGATTTGTCCAACCATGGCTAAAAACCTGTGTTTATAGGGAAACTGGACATTTTTTTCCCTTGTCATTATTCCCTGAATAACATTGCACTGAATAGTACGGTATTGTAAGCAATACTGGAGTTAAACTATTAAAATGTAAGGGGGATCGGCATGGGCTACAAATATTACACTGTATATGCCAGCTTTAAGTATCCCCAGACTGTGTTGGCTGTGAAGTCCTGGAGCTAATCTCTGAATATTGAGAAACAGCTACAGCCATTTCCCATTTAGAAACCATCAGCTCTCAGGGATGATGGACCATCACCTAAAGGGATGATGAAAATTTAAATAAGAAAAGCCAGTTAGTTAAGAGAGTTAATTGACTTCTCAAGGAGTGGCTAAGGAAATGAGAGAAAATGATGAAAAATGGAGGACCAGTACAGAGTCAACAGTGTGTGGCGTTGGTTTGAAGGAACTGGTAGGATCACCTGGGACTGTAATGAATCTAGTTTTCAGAAGTGGTTAGATTACACAACATGAAGAAGGCAAAAGAAAAATTCTGAAAAGAAAATCATAATGTGGCAGTAACATCAAACAAATACTCTTCCTGTTTGAAGTTCCTAAGAAGACTAAATGCTCCCTAGACTACTCAGGGCTCAGTAAAAGGTCTACGCTAGAGACTTATATTTCAGGAACCTTACAATGTGGATCATTATATCATCTATGAACATGGATTCTATTTCTGGGGGTTGGGAAGGATGGGATTAGAAGAGGAACAAAGACAGAAATGAGTAGACCCTTACCTGTAAGGGAAGCAACTGAGGAGAAACAAGAATTCATTATTGAGGCCTCTGACCAACCCTCCCACTGAGAGCACAACAATGCCAGATAATTCATAAAAATGATTTTAAACTTATCAACAAGATAGAAAAGATGTGGGGGGAAAATCCATCAGATAAGACAAAGTGAAAGTGGCAATCTGAATCATAAACCGTACATTGAAGCTATGTTCACTCAAAGGGAATTTGCCTAACTGTGATATGATAGCCTTTCGTTTTCATCTTAAATAGAGAAGAGATTACAGATTTAGCAGAAAGAAACTGATGAATTATCCTCAGAAAGACCTTTATCAAGAGAGCCACACACAGCATCACACAGCAGCAAATGGGATCCTGAAGGGAGAGAAAGCCTTCATTTCTGAAGACCAAAGGCAGTTTCTAATTTCCTGCCCATTTTGGTTTTCAGGAGAGGGTAAATTTCACACCATATGATGTGGTGACATGCTAGCGATTATAAAAAAAGATATCAAACATGAATAAAGTTACAACTCAAAGTTGCCGTGAGTCTGAAAATCAGGAGGACAGAGTTGTCACACTGTGTTGGAGAAGGAAGAAAGGCAAGGTTTCAGTGTCTGTTGCTTAGCATCTCTGTCCAAAAAAAAGCTGCAAAGAGGTGTGGCATAGCACCTAAGTTATACATATAAAGCTAGGGTGGCAGGTGGAAGGCCTCTAACCTAAAATCCCAGGCTTTGTGTATAAAGGAAGAAACAAGGAAATGATTTCTGCCAGAAAGTCAAGTGAGAGAGGAAGCATATGGAGTGCTGGGCATGACTGGGGTCTAGCTGCTTCCAGCTATATTTGGGATGTCATAGGATTAGCATGGATCATGGTAGGGCCTCCAAATTTCATAATGAGTTGTCAGATGT
Source organism: Ellobius talpinus (assembly GCA_001685095.1). Lineage (NCBI taxonomy): Eukaryota > Metazoa > Chordata > Mammalia > Rodentia > Cricetidae > Ellobius > Ellobius talpinus. The sequence continues at coordinate 10,952 of LOJH01049459.1, forward strand.
TAGTCTCTGAATTAAAGCCTGAGATCTAGGGGGACATTGTCTATTGGCATCCACACAGCAAGTTGAAAAGTCACTGGGACAAGTTGAGTCAGTTGGTAGACTGCAGAGAGAAACTTCCACAATCAGTAATCAAAATGATTATTAAAGGAGTAACCATGGGTTTTAGACCAAAGTTTTGAAAACATTTTAAATTGGATTTGTTGAGATGAGGCAGCCAGGGGAAATACCAGCATCCATTACAGAACAAACACCATTAGAAGAATGGCTGCCTGTAAAATTTCAAGTTTTTCTATTGTCGGCTCCCTGAGGAATAGTAAATAAAATAGAGGCACTTGGGGGGCAGCATCAGAGGGCAATCCTAGGTTTAGATATTTTTATTACTGCCGCTGTTGTTGATTGCCTCACATTCCTAGGATATGACATAGATGAGGTTGGTAGGAAGGAAGCCTGATTAAGAGGAAATTATTGCCAAAACCACTAAGAAAGAAATTCTTGGATCAGAGTAACCTATCAGCTTTCACAATTTGATCTAATATTTTTCCCCATCAGAAGAGTTTTATCAGGAGAGTTGTGATATCTCACTATAGCGACGGTTGTATCAGAGGAGTGGGAGCCTTTGCTTCTGGAGAACAAAAGGAATTTCTTTTACTTAGAAGTTTTCAGGGGAGCAAGAAGGCTCCATACCATGTGACTTAGCTCACACGGCAGGGGCAACTGAGGAAAACATGATAGCTGTGAGTTACAGTTTGGTCACTTGAGTCTGAGCATCAGCTGGACTGGGCCTGATGCTTCCAGGGAGAGAGAAGGGCTGCAAAGCCACACAGCGTGTGTTTCTTCTCACATCTCTGAAAAGAGACAGCAGGTTGATGTGCTGGATCCTTAGAAGACAGACTGATGCTGCAGATAGAAAGTCTGTACCCTCACAGTCCTGTGAATTTAAAATGGATAAAAGACAGTAATAAAAGCCACTGCAAACCACAGACCATAATAGGGTGAGTTTTCCAAAGTATTTCACATCTGAGTAAAGATAGAAAAAAATAATGCCCCCCCAAAAAAAAACAAAGAGGAGAAAAAAGCAGAAAGAAAGAAAATGTGTCATTTCTTCAGATTTTGATCCTATGTATAAAACAAAACAAAACTAAGCTAAAACTTACTTAAGAATTCATAAGCACAGCCCAAGTATTCTTCAGAATGTCTGGGAGTCCAAGCAAAGCTTACACTGGGGATTTAGTTTTAATTAAATAGTTGCCATTTCAAGATTGAAGAAAACAGAGACAACACTACCCAAAGGAAGCAACTCATCCAGGACTTAGAGAAGTCCTTTTGGTGAACTTTAAGAAATAAAGCTCACCAATAAAAATGACGAAAACACTAGGAAATGGCCACACATGGGAGAAGCAGGGTTGAGACAATGACAGACAGATCTTCTGCTACACTTATGGCCCTGAAACTGCCAGATGCAGAATGTAAAGTAACTATGATAAAAATCATTGATCGTGATCTAATTTCAACATTATGCACTGCAGAAATGCATTGATTGTTTCATAGCATCCCATTATTAAATACATGACTTTTATGTTTTTGTGTATCTGTTAAAAGGACAAATTTAGAGATAGGTGCAGTATCAAATGCATATAATTCTAGCACCCAGGAGATTAAAGCAGGGGGGATTGCTACTGCAAGGCCAGCCTAAACTACAAAATGAGACTCCTGCCTTAAATGAAAAATGAGCTAAACAGGCAACAATAAGATCTAGGATTCTAATACCAGAAATTTCCCTGATGAGAGAGTTCCAACATATCACCTTCCAGTGAAGATGATAGTTGACAGGAAGGGAGGCTTCTATTGTTCTTAGCCATTTTTGGAAAGAAAGAAAGGAAGGGAGGGAGGGATGGAGGGAGGG